>JAUKPS010052121.1:0-42746 GCA_032273165.1 Chlorellidium tetrabotrys | reverse complement strand
CCTGCACAAGTACGTGTGCCAGAGCGACGGGCTCAAGGTGTTCTGCGTGGTGAAGCCGACTCGCTGGACGGCGTGACATGGCCGGTGACTGGATCAAGATGCGCGGCAATCTGTGGGACGACCCACGGGTGGCCCGTATATGCGACCTGACAGACAGCGGGGAAGCTGCCGTCATTGGCGCGCTGTACTGGCTGTGGTCAACCGCTGACCAGCACACGGAAGACGGCTGCATGCCTGGCTTAACGCTGCGCCAGATTGACCGGAAGACCGGCCTGCAAGGGTTCGGCGCGGCGCTGGTGGCTGTGGGCTGGCTTTCAGACGATGCGCAGAGCGTTGTAATCGCTAGGTTTGAAGAACACAACGGCGAGTCAGCGAAGCGGCGCAGTGTGGATGCCAAGCGTAAGGCTGATGTCCGCAAGAGTTCGGACAAAACGCTGACAGATGACGGACAGACGCAGGAACTCTTACGCCGACTCTCGGAGCTAGAGAAAGAGTTAGAGATAGAGAAAGAGAAGAACAAAGACAAAAAGACAGCGCGCAAGCGCGCAGCACCTGCGGTGCTTGTGTGTGTCAATTCTTTGGTTGAGGCAGGGGTTGGAAAGCAGCACGCCGAAGACTGGCTAGCGGTTCGCAAGGCAAAGGGACTGCCTCTGACGCTGACCGCGTGGGAGGAAACGCAAGCCGAAGCTGTCAAGGCCGCGATGTCAATTGACGATGCCATCAAGGCCGCCGTGGTGAACGGCTGGGGCGGATTCAAAGCCGCATGGATGCAGCAGCCGGCACGCAACGGGCCGGCGCTGACGGTGCGTGACCGCAAGGCCGCAGAGGCGGCGAAGTGGATGAACCCATCCAAAGCCGGTTTTGAGTTTGTTGACATGGAGGCGACCGATGCCGCTCCCCTTGCCCTACGTTGAACGCATTCACCAGCGTCTGATGGTGCGCTATGGCTCCGCATGGCTGGCGAAGTGGGCCGGCGTTGACCAAGCCGCGATCCAAGCCGATTGGGCGGAAGAACTGGACGGCATGAGCAATGAAGCCATCAAGGCCGCGCTGTCGAACCTGCCGCCTGAGTTCCCGCCGACAGCCACCGCTTTCCGCAAGCTGGGCGAGCAGTACGCAACCACGATGCCAGATGCCCGCGAAGTGCTGCGCCTGCGGGATGAGCGCGGCGGCACCAAGCCTAGCCCGGAGGTGTCGGCGCGGCTGAAGGCTATCGCGGGCATGTCGGTGCGCAACGTGACGCAGGAACTGGGGCGTGAATGAGCTGGCACTTTTCGCGGGCGCTGGTGGAGGCATTCTCGGCGGCCACTTGCTCGGATGGCGCACGGTCTGCGCTGTCGAGTGGGAGCCATACGCCGCCGCTGTTCTTGCCCAGAGACAGAACGATGGCCTTCTCCCGCCTTTCCCGATTTGGGATGACGTTCAAACCTTTGACGGAAAACCTTGGGCAGGAATTGTTGACGTTGTATCTGGCGGGTTTCCATGCCAAGACATTAGTGCAGCAGGAAACGGTGACGGACTTGACGGAGAGCGAAGCGGAATGTGGCGAGAAATGGCGCGCATCATTCACGAAGTACGACCCAAGTTCGTCTTCGTGGAAAACTCACCAATGCTCACTTCTAGAGGACTTGGAACCGTTCTTGGAGACCTGGCCGCAATGGGGTTTGATGCTAAATGGGGAATGTTGGGAGCAGATTCCGCAGGTCTTTCACACCATCGAACCCGAATTTGGGTGGTTGCCTACTCCCGTAGCCTCGGATTGGAAAGGGGGATGCAAAGCAATAAGAAAAGACACAGGGTTGCAGAGAACGGATGCTATTCGGCATTACATCAAGACAAAATTCGACATTACTTATCCAGCCCCGAACTTCTTGGAGAGCCTCATGGAATGGCCTGTCGAATGGACAGGGCTAAAGCCATTGGAAACGGACAAATTCCAAGAGTGGCAGCAGAGGCATGGAGAATCTTGAGCCAATGAATATTTTTGAAGCTAGGCAAATTCTTGATGCAGTCAAGGATAATCTGTCTTATAATCTAGACACAATCAATAAAGCATTGGAGTTAACGGGTGACTTGGACATTGCAGAACTTGAGAGAAAAGCAAGTCCAGCATCTCACCGATATGGCTCTGAAGCCTGGTTGGATAGCCTATGCCAAGGCAAGGGCGCAGGAACTTGAGAACGATCAATCAGGATTGTTCAAGGGTATTGTTGAGGAAGTAAGAGAGCGTTTATCGCAAATGAAAGGTTAGGAAATGGAAACTCAGACACGCATACAAGCGCAAGACAATCGCAGGATTTATGTTGACCACTACGATGATGGCATCTGGTTAAGCACACATTCTGAAGGTTTTTCATCTAACTTGGTTTTGAGCAAAGAACAGGCTAAAGACCTGATTGCCGCTTTAATCCGACTGGTCGATGGAGACTCCAAATGACAGACAAAAAAGCATTAGAAAACGCATTTGACGAACTTGAATACGATGATGATTACGTTTGCCCGTCTTGCCGTGGCTCTGGCGAAGGGATGTATGACGGTTCTACTTGCTACAAGTGCAAAGGAACTGGTGGTTGGCCTAAACAATACAGGGATGATGACTATGAGTAACTGGCCTTTCCCACCAGCAACAGGCGCTGTGCCTTGGACTGCCAAGCAAATCAAAGAATACGCCCAACAAGAACGCCAACAACTACCTGAAAGCCCTTTATGAACGGACTTAGCCGAATGTGCGCCTTGTGCCATCAACCACGTTCCCAACTTGGTAGCAAGATGACTTATCTAGGCCCTTACAAAGTTTGGATGTGCGGGATGTGCGCCAAGATCAAAGCAAACCACAAAAAGAAGCCGAAATGAGATAAAATAAAAAAGTGGCTAGGAGGCATCCGAACCGCTGTTTATCCCACAGCTTGCCACAACTTTTATGGGATGTTCTAGGGAAGAACCAATGTCAATCACACAAGATTATTTAAAAGAAATCTTTGATTACAAAGATGGAAATTTATTTAGAAAAACTAAAACATCAAACAGAACTAAAGTTGGTGATGTTGTTGGTAGCAAGAATGGAAATGGTTACTTAAGAGTTTCTGTTCTTGGAAAATATTTTTATGTTCACAGAATAGTTTTTATGTGGCATTTTGGTTATTTGCCAAATGAAATAGACCACATAGATGGAAATAAAAGTAACAACAAAATTGAAAATTTAAGAGAAGCAACGCATTTGCAAAATGGTAAAAATTTAACTTTGCGACTTTCCAACAAAGTTGGAATAAATGGTGTTAGGTTTGATTCTGATAGAAGAAAATGGGCTTCAAGCATTTGTGTTAATAAAAAGAAAAAACATTTAGGTCGTTTTGCAAACATTGAAGATGCAATTCTTGCTAGAAAAAATGCTGAAATTGAATTTTTTGGTGAATGGAGTAGGAATTATGCGAAGGGCGGCTAAGGTTGACGCAAATCAAGATGCTGTTATCTCGGCAATTCGTGCGGCTGGCGCTAAAGTTCAATCTTTGGCGGCTGTTGGTAAGGGCGTACCTGATTTGCTTTGCCAATACAAAGGCACGTTCTATCTTATTGAGGTCAAGGATGGGCGTAAAACGCCATCACAGCGCAAATTAACAGAAGACCAAGTGAAGTGGCATGGGGAATGGAAAAGCGCCTTCTTGGGCGTTGTAGAGAATCCAGAGCAAGCATTGAAATTTATTGGAGCAATCAAATGACAATTCAGAAAACATTAAAAGAGCGCCAAAAGACACATGGCGACTT
The DNA here is from genome assembly GCA_032273165.1 of Chlorellidium tetrabotrys. Classification (NCBI taxonomy): domain Eukaryota; class Xanthophyceae; order Mischococcales; family Botryochloridaceae; genus Chlorellidium; species Chlorellidium tetrabotrys. The sequence continues at coordinate 38,984 of JAUKPS010052121.1, read as the reverse complement.
TGCTACACACGCAGCAATTAGCCAAGAACTTAAAGCTGTGCTGTGGAAGCATGACTTTCAGGGTCTTGCGCCTGACCAGATTGAGGCTTTGGAAATGATTTGCCACAAGATTGCCCGAATCTTGAACGGAAACCCTGACACGCATGACCACTGGCATGACGTAGCGGGATATAGCACTTTAGTGGCTGACAGGCTAAAGTAAGAAATATCATGATACAATGCTCTTATGAAATCAAATCTTACAAATGAACGATTAAAAGAGCTTGTTTTTTATGATAAAGAAACTGGAAATTTCTTTAGGCTTGTTCCCGTTGCAAACATCAAATCTGGATTGGTAGTAGCAAAACCAGCTAAAAACGGATATGTACGGATGCACATTGATGGGTATTTGTACTATTTGCACAGATTGGCTTGGTTCTATGAACACCATGAATGGCCTGTTGCTATTGACCACATTGATGGCAACAAGTTAAACAACAAAATTGTCAATTTGCGTTCTGCCACTTATGGTCAAAACTTGCAAAACATAAGCATAAAAACCAAGGCAATGTCAGGTTTTAAAGGCGCTTACTTTCATCCAAAAACAAAGAACTGGCAAGCAAAAATCATGATAGATGGAAAAACAAAAAGCCTTGGTTATTTCAAAACACCTGAAGAAGCGCATCAAGCATACATTGATGGAAAAAAGAAATTTCACACATTTAATCCTGAGTTACGCACATGAAATTTTATTTAGATGATGAACAGCAAGGTCTTGCGGCATTTCGTAATGCTTGGTCAAAGTGTCTTAACGGATTGAAAGTTGGAAAACAATTTCAAGTTGAAATCAAATACAAGCAAAGAAGCAACGAACAGAACGAGAAGTTTCACGCAATTATTGGTGACATTGCCAAGCAAGCACAACACATGGGCGCTAAATGGTCAGCGGAAGATTGGAAACGTCTTTTGGTTGACCAATTTGTGCGTGAAATTGGGCTAACAGGTGGAAAAGTCATTCCAAACCTTGATGCAACAGGAATTGTGCAACTTGGGTTTCAAACCAGAAATTTCACAACAGGACAAGGAAGCAAATTTATTGAGTTTTTGTTGGCTTGGTGTGCTGAGAATGGCGTAGAACTGAAGGAAACAATATGACAAAAGATGAAATCATTGAGATGGCTACACAAGTTGGGATGTATGGGCTTGTTGAAGGCGGTTTAATTGAGGAATTTAAAGCCTTTGCCAAACTGGTAGCAGCTAAAGAGCGTGAGGCGTGTGCAAAGGTGTGCGATGAATACCAAGATATACCAGCAACAGAGCCTCGCCATTGCGCTCAAGACATCCGAGCAAGAGGTGAAGCATGAGGAAAAAATGCCGCCGCAAAGTTTGGTCAACCAGGATTGATACTGTGGCCCACGCTATTGCTGGCGCTGCAATCTCAGATGGTGCGGCATTGGACAAACTACGCCTTTGTGAACTGTCAGCTATTGACGCAATGACTAGGGGCATGGGGACAACAGAAGACTGGCGCTGGCTTGCCGATGTGCTAAACATTGCCGAAACAATGGGCAAATCAGGCATTGGCCCTGAAGTCTTGCCTTACTGTGAAGAAGCCCAAAAAGCCCTGCTAGAAGCCGCAGAACGTTACCAAAAGACAGGCAAGATGGGTTTATCAGGTCAGGGCATCCGAGCAATTAAAGATGTGTGGGAGTTCCACGACATTCAGCGTACCAGTATTGCCAGGTCTGAATATGAAAAGATGATTCGCAAGACCGCCAATTACATTAAGAGCCACGGCAAAGATGTGGTGGAGATTACATGATGATTCCCAAGTTCAACTATTTCAGAAGCAAGAAGCATCTTCAGAACGTAGCAAGCCTGCCATGCCAAAACTGCTACATAGAAGGCGAAACACAAGCCGCCCACAGTAATTGGGCTGAACACGGCAAGGGCAGGGGAATCAAGGCTAGTGATGAATACACAGCCGCTTTGTGTCAAAAATGCCACATGGAACTAGATTCAGGCGCTAGATTGACCAAAGACCAGCGCCGTTCGTTGTGGCAAATGGCCTATCAAAAGACCGTCAACCGCCTGAAATCAAGCGGTAATTGGCCTGATCACTTGCCGTGAGCCTTAGAAGCTGGCATCTTTTCGTGGCGCTTGAGTTCTTTTTCCACCGCAGCAATACGTTTCATTTCTTGGCGATGCTCTTTGATTGGTTCGTAGTAACCTGTGGGGGTCTTTTTAGATTTCATGTCGCTAGAGACTTTAAAATTTGTAGGCATAGGATTTCCTGTTAAAATTGCATTGACATTGTGCCACCAACCGCATAAAGTCATCAAACAACTTCCTAAAGGAAAAATCATGGGCAAGATGGATTCAAACAAAGGCATCCCTAGCACTACTGGCGCTAAAGCACCAATGGGCGCAACTTCTTCTGACCGTAGCGGCGAGCGCAGCGGTATGCTCAAAGGCGGCGTGGCTATGGGCAAAGAAGACGCTGTGGGCGCTGACAAGAAGTTTGATACTGGTCGCACCGCTGGTATCTGCTACGTCAAAGAAAAAGCAGCTTACCGTTAAAAGACGAAGCCCAAGCAGTTGAGAAGGAACTGCAAGGGCTTCTAAACAAGGCAAATAAGGAGATTCGCCATGTCTGTGAAGAATTGTAAGGCTTGTGACTACTTTGTAGATAGTGGTCACACCATTGGGACTTGTAGGCGCTACCCAATGTTTCAAACCCGTTCACCAAATGAATGGTGCGGTGAATTTACGCCTGTGCCTTACGCAGAGCCTGTGCCTGAGATGCTTGCTTTGCCTGTCCGTGAGATGACAGAAGACAAGCCCAAACGCAAATACACCAAGAAGGTGAAGGCATGAACATCAAGCCATTGCGAGACAAAATCATTGTCAAACCTGAACAGCGCTTTAAGTCTGAGGTTTTGGACTTGAGCAAGGTAGAAGGCTACCCAACTACAGGTCACGTAGTCGCTGCTGGTGACGATGCGTTAAACCAAGGGCTAAAAGTGGGCGACAAGGTTCACTTTGGTACGGTAGCGCACACAGCCAAAGACGAATATCTTAAGTTTGAGCCACTAAAGCTAGGCGATGACCAATGCTTAAAAATGTCTTGGATGGACATTTGTTTTGTTGAAGAATGAGAAAAGAGAACATTTACACGCTGGCTATGGCTTACGGACTAGCCAGGCGGCAGTTGGAGTTTTATAAAAAGAACGGCAATCGCTACTATGTCAGCTTGTATAAGGGTGTGGTGCTTTCGTTTGAAGAACGGTTTAAAGACCTAAACGAAGACATTGATGTGTTAGCTTACTTTGGAGAAAATAGATGAAAGAGCAGATTCAAAAGCGCATTGAGGAATTGATGGCGCAAGGCAAGCAGATGGAAGTCAACTTGCACATGATCAATGGTGCAATTCAGCAATGCCAATGGCAACTGGCTGAGTTGGACAAAGAAGCACTAGAGGCAGCGCCACAAGCTGAATAACATGACAGACACAACCGAAAAACGCCCTGTTGGTAGACCAAGCCTATATGACCCATCCTTCTGTGATGAGGTTGTGGCATTGGGGCGCAAAGGTAAATCTGTTGAGCAAATCGCAGCAATTCTTGATGTATCGTTAAGAACAATGTATTCATGGCGTGATGCACATGAAGAATTTTTGCACGCCTTGGATGATGCCAAGACTTATGAGCAAGCATGGTGGGAAGAACAAGCCGCTGCTTACATGGTTGAAAATAAGGAAAGTGACCGCCTAAACGCATCGTTGTGGTCGCGTAGCATGGCGGCTCGATTCCCTAAGAAGTACCGTGAAAGCACAAAGACTGAGATCACAGGGGCAGATGGTGTGCCTTTGCTTGCTGGCATCAATGTGACGTTTGTAAAACCTGCCGATGAGTGAAGTCGCTAATGCACAGTTTCCGATCAAGTTGCAATGCTTGTTTGGCAAGTCGCGTTACAAGGTTCTTTATGGTGGCAGGGGTGGCGCTAAATCTTGGGGTGTTGCTAGGGCTTTACTAATCAAAGCCGCCAAAGACCCATTACGCATCTTGTGCGCCCGTGAGTTTCAGACTTCAATCCGTGATTCGGTTCACAAACTGTTGTGCGATCAGATTGAATCGCTAGGGTTGCTGTCGTTCTATGAGATTACACAGACCAGCATCCGTGGCAAGAACGGCTCAGAGTTCAGTTTTGTTGGCCTGAAGAACAACGTGGCAAACGTCAAGTCCTATGAGGGCGTGGACATTTGTTGGGTTGAGGAAGCGCAGACAACCAGCCGATTAAGCTGGAACGTGCTTATACCTACCATTCGCAAGCCTGGCTCAGAGATATGGATTACGTTCAACCCTGAGTTAGAAACAGACGAAACTTATCAGCGGTTTGTGCTTAACCCGCCTGAAGACTGCATTGTCCAAAAGATCAATTGGTCGGATAACCCTTGGTTTCCTGAAACGCTACGTCTTGAGAAAGACCAGCTAAAAGCCCGTGACCCGCAAGCCTATAACGTGGTGTGGGAAGGCTTATGCCGCCAGACAGTCGATGGCGCTGTGTTTGCCCGTGAGATGCAAGTCGCAGAGTTGGATGGGCGTATTACTAAGGTCAATTACGACCCCACAAAGCCTGTTCACGCCATCTTTGACTTGGGCTGGTCTGACGCTACGGCTATTTGGTTTCTTCAATTTGTGGGCATGGAAACCCGTTTGATTCGCTATACAGAAGGCAATCAGCAGACGATGAGCGACTACCTATCCAAGATGCAGACGTTTGGTTATGTTTATGACACGCTGTGGCTACCGCATGACGCTGAAAACAAAACGCTTGCAGGTAATGGTCGCAGCATTGAGGAAATTGTCAGGGCTGCTGGCTACAAAACCCGCATCATTCCAAGAACACCAATCCTAGACAGCATCAACGCTGCAAGGACAATCTTTAGAAACTGCTGGTTTGATCGTGAAAACTGTCATGACGGGTTGCAATGTCTCAGGCATTACCGCTACGATGTTGACCCAGACACCAAGCAATTTAGCAAAACGCCAGTCCACGACAACTACAGCCACGGCGCTGATGCTTTCCGCTACATTGGCTTAATGATCAACGAACCCAAGCAGCGCAGACAGTCGCGCCCTGTTCAAAATTACGGTGGCGCAAATAGCTGGATGGGCTAAAATTGGCAAACTTGTCAACCTAGGACATATATGGCAGACGATTACGACCCACGGATTCAAGAAGCGATTGAATTCCTCAAGCTGGCAAATGATGCCGACACGATGAATCGCCAAGAGGCGCTTGAAGACCTTAAATTTGGCGGTGGCGATCAATGGCCCGTTGAACTTCAAAATTCACGCAATCTTGAATCGCGCCCTGTCATTACTGTGAACAAGGTCGATAACTACTGCCGCCAGGTCTGTAACCAACAGCGCCAGCAACGACCACGCATCAAAGTTCATGCAATGAACACGCATGAAGACATGGTTGACGCGCAGACAATCCAAGGTGTTGTGCGCCACATTGAGAACAATTCCAATGCTGATCACGCCTACGACAACGCTTTTGAATACGCTGTGCGTATGGGTTGGGGCTATTTCCGTGTGCGTACAGACTACGTTTCGGAAGATTCTTTTGAACAAGAAATCTACATCGACCCAATCGACAACCCATTCACAGTCTACTTTGACCCCAATTCCGTAGCCCCTGATGGCTCTGATGCTGACCGTTGTTTAATTACAACAATGATGCCAAAGAAGGAGTTTTCTAAACTCTACCCTGACGCATCGGTTGATGGCGGTACGTCTTTCACACAGCGCGGAACGGGTGACAGTCAGTCAGAGTGGATTACCAAAGAGGATATTCGCCTTGCTGAATACTTCTACACAGTCCGCGAGAAAGCCACGCTGTATCAGTTGAGCGATGGTTCTTCTACGTTTGCTGAAGATAAAGACCTGTTTGCCCGTCTGCAAATGGCTGGCATTGAGGTGGTTGACCAGCGTTCGTCATACAAGAAAACCATCAAGTATTGCAAGCTGACCGCCATCGACATTATTGAAGAAGGCACTTGGGCTGGTAAATACATCCCAATCATTCCTGTTTATGGTCGCCACATTGTGATTGGTGACAAGCGCAAGAAGTTTGGCATGATTCGTTATGCCAAAGACCCACAGCGTATGTATAACTTCTGGCAGACTTCTATCACAGAAGGCGTTGCATTGGCTCCAAAGGCCAAGTGGCTGATTGCTGAAGGTCAAGATGAAGGTCACGAAAACGATTGGGCTAACGCCAACATCAAATCTTTCCCGTTGCTTCGTTACAAGCAGACAGACATTGATGGTCGCCCTGCGCCTGTGCCACAACGCCTGCAACCAGAGCCACCGCAAGCTGGCATCATGGCGGCTGCTGCTGGTGTGGATGATGACATTAAGTCAATCATGGGTGTCTTTGACCCTGCACAACTGAAGCAAGGCAATATCTCAGGCAAGGCTTTGAACGGACAACAGCAACAAGTTGACCTGACAAACTACGACTATTACGACAACCTGACCCGTTCGATCTCCCATTGCGGCACGATCATTTTGGACTTGCTGCCTAAGATTTACGACACAGAACGGGTGATGAGAATCATTGGTGATGATGGCAAGCCTGAACTGCTGACCGTCAACCAGCGTGATTCCGTTGGTCGCGTATTGAACGACATGACTGTTGGTCAATATGATGTGGTGATGGATACTGGCCCTGGCTACAACAGCAAGCGTCAAGAGGCCGTGGATTCAATGCTGCCATTGTTGGCGGCTGACCCAAGCCTGATGCAGTCTTGTGGCGACTTGGTGTTCAGAAACATGGATTGGCCTGGCGCTGATGTTATTGCTGACCGCCTTGCCGCATCTAACCCGCTGGCTCAGATTGACGAAAAATCTGATATTCCACCGCAAGTTCAGATGCAACTGGCGCAGGGCAAGCAACAAATTGAACAACTACAACAGCAGCTTCAGTCGATGCAGTTGATGCTGAAGAATCGTGCTGACGTTGAGCAAATGAAGCAAGAAGGCGAAACCAAGCGCAAGCTGATGGATGTAACTTCACGCGCCCACAACACAGAAACAATGGCAGAAGTCAGGGTCAATGACCAGAACACACGTTCAATCACAAGTCAGAACAAAACTGAATTGGATGCGATTGTTCAGCTTCTGTTGCACAACATGGACACTAGCCGTTTAGAGCGTGAAATTGCCCTGCGTAATGCAGACCAGATGCAAGCTGCACAAGTTGCGGTGGCTGACATTGATAATGAACAAAATCCCTTGATGGGCCAATGATTCTGTGGTAGATTAACCACAAACCTTACCCGTGAGGTACACGGGGTAAATTCGGAGTGACAACGTAATGTCTGAAAAAGAAGCAGGTCAAGTTTTGACCAGCGACAACGCAGCGGAATTTTATGCAAACAGATTAGGTTTAGCTGAATCACCAGCCCCTGCCGAGGCCGAGCAATCGGAGCCGACAGAGACAGTTGAACAGAGTGAACCTGAAGAAGCAGAAGCCGAAGCAAAACAAGAGGGTGAGCGTAAGCACAATCCTAAACTTGAGCGCCGTTTTTCTGAGATTACCAAGCAACGTGAAGAAGCGCGAAAAGAAGCGCAACAAGAACGTGAAGCAAGGCAGGCTCTAGAAGCGCGTTTGGCAGCTTTAGAAAGCAAGGGACAGCCCAAAGCTAACCCTGTAGACGAAAAGCCGCAACCAAGCCAGTTTAGTGATGCGTTTGAATATGCCGAGGCTCTAGCAGAGTACACGGCTGACCAACGAATCGCTAACATGAAGCGTGAAGAAGCAGAGGCTAAACAAGCCGAAGAACGCCAGAAGGTTATCAACCAATGGAGTTCCAAGGTCGAAGCAGCCAAAGCCAATTTGCCTGATTTTGATGACATTGTTGCGTCAAGCGATGTAGTCGTAAATGACGATATTCGTGACGCTATTCTGGAGAGTGACGTAGGCCCACAAATCCTGTATCACCTAGCTGAGAACGATGAAATCGCTAAGAAAATCGCTGGTTTGTCGCCAAAGCAAGCGTTGCGCGAGATTGGGAAGTTGGAAGCAAGGTTTGAGGCAAAGCCTGAAGCCGAGAAGCCAGCCCCTATTGTTAGAAGTAAAGCACCAGCACCGATTCAACCGATTCGCGGGGGAAAGAATACGCCTGATGTGCCATTAGATTCCAATGGGGTCTTTTTTGGAACAGCGGCGCAATGGAAAGAACTGCGTAAAGCGGGAAAAATTCGGTAAACCTAATCTTTTTGAAAGAAACAAATGTCAAACAATTTATTGACCATTAGCAAGATCACCAACGAAGCGTTGATGGTCTTGGAAAACGAATTGACCTTCACTTCTGAAGTTGATCGTAACTATGATGACCAGTTCGCTGTCGTGGGCGCAAAGATCGGTAATACCGTCAACGTTCGCAAGCCTGGTCGTTTCATCGGTACTACTGGCCCCGCCCTGAACGTTGAAGACTTCAACGAAACCAGCGTGCCTGTTACCTTGGCAACTCAATTCCACGTTGACACCCAATTCACCACACAAGACTTGGCCCTGTCGTTGGATATGTTCTCTGATCGCGTGCTGAAACCAGCAATCGCAGCAATCGCCAACAAGATTGACCGCGATGGTATGGCTATGGCTGTGGCTCAGACTGCCAACATCGTTGGTACTGCTGGCGTTGTTCCTACCGAATTGCTGACCTACTTGACCGCAGGCGCATATCTGGACAGCGAAGGCGCACCACGTGACGGTCGCCGTTCATGTATCGTTGAACCCTTCACATCTGCTTCCATCGTGAACAGCTTGAAAGGTTTGTTCGTTCCTCAAGAAGCCATTGCATCTCAATACCGTAAAGGTTTGATGGGCCGTGACTCTGGTGGTATGAACTGGAAACTTGACCAGAACGTTGTGGCACAAACTTTCGGTGACAACAGCACCGACACCGTGACCGCTTCTGTGAACACCACAACTGGCACAGGCTTCTTGACTTCTGGTTGGGCTTCGTCTTCGACTATCACCGTGACTGCCGCCAACACAGGTATCATTAACCTGAACGCTGGTGACGTGTTCACTATTGATGGCGTTTACGCAGTCAACCCACAAAACCGTCAAGCCTACGGCTCAAACAAGTTGCGTAACTTCGTTGTGAAAACAACTGTGGCAATTTCTTCTGGCGCTTCTGGCTCTGTGGTTGTGTCTCCTGCCGTTATCACCGCTGGTCAATTCCAGAACGTGACAATCCCAACTACTTCTAGCACCGCTGCCGTGACCCAGTTCAACAAGACTGGCGTGGTTTCTGCTCAGAACATCATCATGCACAAAAACGCTTTCACTTTGGCAGTAGCCGATCTGGAATTGCCAGAAGGTGTGCATTTTGCTGGTCGTGCAAGCGACAAGGAAATTGGTTTGTCAATGCGCGTTGTGCGTCAGTACACGATTAACAACGACAGCATCCCAACTCGCTTGGATGTGTTGTACGGTTGGGCACCTCTGTACCCTGAATTGGCTTGCCGCGTTGCTAGCTAATTGAGAATGGGGGCTTAAAAACCCCCATTTTTTAAAACTCTTTTTAAGGAAATTTATCATGGCTAATCCAGGACCAGCATCGACCCAAACCCCCGTTTATTTGCTTAATGGCAATGCCGCAGATGGCATTTTGCTTGGCATTGAAGGCGGCAAAATTGGTTTCTACGGCGAAACTCCAGTTGTTCAAGCAGGCGCAATCACAGCATTGACCGCAGGCCCATCGACTGCTGAATTCGTTGCAGCAACTAACGCTATCATTACAGCACTCAAGAATATCGGCGTAACAGCTTAATTCTTGCAGTTGCCTTTGCGCCACCTGAGTAAAATCGGGTGGCGTTTTCTTTTTGAGAAGGAAAAAGAATGAAACACATAATGATTGCTATCCCTGCGTACACGGGGACAGTACACATGGGAACCATGCGTTCTCTAATTAACGACACAATTGAACTGTTCAAAAGGGGCGACAGGTTCACATTAGTTGATGACATTGGTAATGCCTTAATTGCTGACAGCAGAGGCATCATTGCCACACGCTTCTTAGAGTCAGACTGTGATCAACTGATATTTGTCGATTCAGATGTAACTTGGCAGGCTGGCGCTTTGCTCAAACTCGTTGATGCACCTGTTGACTTGGTGGCTGGTGTTTATCCTGGTCGCCGTGACCCAATCAGCTACCCGCTTCACTATCTTGACAAGAAAGAACTGTGGGCAGACCCAGAAACAGGGCTTTTAGAAGTCAAGTCGGTAGCCACAGGGTTCATGAAAATCAGCCGCAACTGCTTAGAAAAAATGATCGCAGAATATCCTGAACGTCATTTCTACACCGCAGCGCGTGACAAGCAGTTCTATCCTTTGTTTGACCACATCTTTGAAGACGGGTACAAATGGGGTGAGGATTACAGTTTCTGCATCCGTTGGCGAAACATTGGCGGTCAGGTGTGGATTGACCCTGAAATCGCAATGGGGCATATTGGCTATAAAATCTTTCAAGGGCATCTAGGAAATTACCTGCGAAATAGGTAAAATCAGCCCATCTTTGCAAAGGAAAATTTATGTCTACTCCTTTCCGCGTAGTCGGCCCAACAGTCGCAGTTTCGGCTGGCGCTACAGCCACTTCAGAGGCTTTGGTTAACAACAACCCCAACATCCAATGTAACTACGTTTCCTTGATTAACGTAGGCGCAACCAGCGTTGCGGTAAGGTTTGGCCCTACTGGTGTTGATGCCCCTGTGCTGCCTGTCAGCGGCTCTACAACTGGCAACTTTGTGCTGCCACCCTTGATGACTGACGCAATTCTGTTTGCTGTCCCAACCACTCCCACTTATGTGCGAATGATTGGTTCGGCTGCTGGCCCTTCTATCGTTTACGTTACACCAGTCGCTTTCTAAGGTGATTTGATGGCTGAACCCGCCGAATCCGAAAACCAAAACTTACTGCCTGTTCAGGCATATTTTTCGGTTAGCGGTGAATTTCAAACCTTCATTGGTCAGGGACAGCCGTTTTATGCGACTGTCAACCCCAGCCAATCTGGGTTAAACATTACGAACAGCACAATAAATAGTTCGACTATTGGTGCTGTTAGTCCTTCAACGGGTGTGTTTACCAATGTCTCAGCGACAACGGGAACGATTGCCACGGCTCCAACTGCAAACACAGACATTGCCAATAAGCAATATGTTGATGCGGTGGCCCAAGGGCTAAACCCTAAACAAGCTGTGAAATGCGCTACAACCGCAAACATCACGCTTTCAGGGCTACAAACGATTGACACTTACACCACCCTAGCTGGTGACAGGGTGTTGGTCAAGAATCAAAGCACAGCGTCTGAGAACGGCATTTATGTTGCTGGCTCAAGCACTTGGCTACGCGCTACTGACATGGATACTTGGTCAGAAGTGCCAGGCGCTTACACCGTCATTCTGTACGGCAATCAGGCTCAGACTGGTTGGGTTTCCACATCTGCCGACACAGGCACGATTAACGTCACCGCAATCACGTTTGTTCAGTTCTCTGGCTCTGCTACCTATTACGCTGGCACAGGTCTAAACCTTGCTGCTAATACGTTTAGCATTGCTAATACGGGCGTGACTGCTGCAACCAAGGGTTCTGCGTCAAAGACTGTCACGGCTGCGGTAAACGCACAAGGTCAGTTGACTAGCCTGACCGATCAAGACATTGCGATTGCCAACACTCAAGTCTCAGGCTTGGGAACAATGTCAACGCAAAACGCTAATAACGTGGCGGTGACAGGCGGCGCAATTGATGGCACGACTATTGGCGGCACTACTGCTGGCGCGGTAACTGGCACAACCATCACGGCAAACACGCAATTTACGGGGTCTGGCGCTGGTCTTACAGGCACAGCGGCAAGCCTTTCAATTGGTGGCAATGCTGCTACGGCGACTACGGCGACTACGGCGACTACCGCAACTACAGCCACAAACTTGGCTGGCGGCGCTGCTGGTTCAGTCCCTTACCAGGCTTCTAGCGGCTCAACTTCTATGCTGGCGGCTGGCTCTAATGGTCAGGTTTTGACGTTGGCTTCAGGCATCCCTTCATGGGCAACGCCTACAGTCGGAACAGTCACATCGGTCAGCGGCACAGGTACGGTTTCTGGCATTAGTTTGTCAGGTACAGTGACAAGTTCAGGCAATTTAACGCTTGGCGGCACACTTGATTTGTCTGCGCCTCCCGCTATTGGTGGAACGACTGCAAACACAGTCAGAGGCACAACCATCACGGCAACGACAAAGTTTGTCGGGCCTTACTTTGATGCGGCAACTAGCGCAGGCGGCGCATTACGCAATGCGGGCGGCACAACTCAATTGCTGTGGGGTGCTGGCGGCGCTGATAATTTGACTTTGTATGTTTCTACCAACATTAACGGTACAAACGCCCAAATCGACATTAGCCCTACTGGTACAGGCCATGTTCACATGAAGCCAACTGGTGCGGGTTCTGTTGAAATTGCCCCTACCAATGCAGGAACTTTGGACAACCTGGCTATCGGCGGCACAACGCCTTTGGCTGGTACGTTTACCACGTTGCGTTTCAACACATCGTTATCGGTCAACGGTTCTACAGGCTCAAGCGGTCAGGTTTTGACTTCTAGCGGCGCTGGTTTGCCTACTTGGTCAACCCCAACAGCTTACGCCACCGTAACTGACGACACGACTACTAACGCAACCCGCTACCCGCTGTTTGCAGACGTTACAGCAGGCAATTTAACGACAGAGTTTGTCAGTAGTACCAAGTACCAATTCAACCCCTCTACGGGCGTTTTAACGGCTACTCAGTTCAGCGGTTCGGGTGCTGGTTTGACCAGTATTCCTAACTCTGCGTTGACTAACTCAAGCATTACTGTTGGCTCTACGGCTATCAGCTTGGGCGCATCGGCAACGACCATTGCGGGGTTGACTTCTGTTACATCAACCACTTTTGTTGGCGCTTTGTCTGGTAACGCAAGCACAGCAACTAGCGCCACTTCAGCTACAAACGCCACAAACACGGCTGTAACTGATGACACAACGACAAACGCCACGTTTTACCCTACATTTGTAAGTAACACGACAGGCAATTTGCCACAAACAGTTTCATCGACAAAGCTAAAATTCAACCCATCAACGGGGGCTTTGACAGTCAGCCAGTTAATCATCGCACCATAAGGAAGAATCATGGGCAATTTAGTATTTCAAGCAACTTTAGGCGGTCAGGTTAATCTGGTTGGCCCTAACACAGCATCAACTTTTAACCTGAACGTGCCAGCGATTGCGGGTACTTTGGTGACTACTGGCGACACAGGGACTGTTACCAACACAATGTTGGCATCTAGCGCCTACACCGCCCCTGGCACGATTGGTAGCGGAACGGCAAACACAGGCGCTTTTACTACGCTGTCTGCATCAAGCACATTGTCCGTAACAGGCGCTGGTTCTATTCAAGGTCTAACAGTAGGCCGTGGCGCTGGCTCAGTAGCTACCAACACTGCGGTGGGTGCTAGTGCTTTGGCGGCTAATACAAGTGGTGCAAACACAACCGCCGTAGGCTACAGAGCAGGATACGCAAACACCACAGGAACAAACAACCTGTTCCTTGGCTTCCAATCAGGCGTTGCAAACACTACTGGTAGCAACAATACGATTGCTGGCAAGGATGCGTACATCAACGCTACAACCGCCTCAGACAATACTGGTTTTGGCTTTCAAGCGCTTTACAGCACAACTAGTGGTGCAAACAGCGTTGCTGTCGGCGCTAATGCTTTACAACTTGCCACAAGTGGTGGCTCTAACGTAGGCGTTGGTCAAGCTGCTTTGTATCAAACAACCACAGGCAGCAACAACTCTGCACTTGGTACTGGCGCACTTCAGAACAACACCACAGCCTCTAACAACACTGCTGTGGGTTACCAAGCTGGTTATAGCAATACTACATCAGCGAGCAACTCTTATTTTGGCTACCAAGCTGGCTACAGTACAACTACAAGTTTTGGCGATATAAGTGCGTTTGGATGGAGAGCGTTGTACTCAAATACGACTGGCTATTCAAACATAGCTATTGGCTCAGAGGCGTTGCGGAATAACACCACAGCCAACAACAACACGGCTGTTGGGTATCAGGCGGCTTACAGCAACACGACTGGGGCAAACAACACATTTATCGGTGAGCAAGCGGGATTTTGGAATACCACAGGAAACTACAACACCGTATTGGGTTCAGATGCCTATGCCGCAAGTACTACGGCGACAGGCAGTTACAACACTGCCATTGGATATTCGGCGCTTGCCTACAACACCACAGCAGACAACAACACGGCTGTTGGTTATATTGCTTTGAGGTACAACACAACAGGCACAGAGAACACTGCCGTTGGAACTGGCTCAATGGCTAACACCACGACAGGTGGTTACAACTCTGCTTTTGGTCGTGATTCGTTGGTGTCAAACACAACTGGAGCAAATAACGTAGCAATCGGTAGACAAGCCCTAAACGGAAACACCACGGCTTCAGATAACACTGCTGTGGGTTATCGATCTGGAACTACTGCAACAACTGGCACATTAAACACTTTTATTGGTCGAAGTGCTGGTGAAAGTTTAACGACTGCTAGTTACAGCACATTCATTGGCGCTAATGCTGGTGAAGCAATTACCACAGGCGCTAAAAACACCATTCTAGGTCGATACAACGGCAACCAAGGCGGCTTAGACATTCGCACAGCAAGCAACTACATCGTGCTGTCTGATGGGGATGGGACTCCTAGAGGTATTTTCGACTCCAGCGGTAACTTGCTGGTGGGGACTGCAAGTTCTAGTGGCAGCGGCGCAAGTTCAGGTAAGGTCGTTGTTCAATTTAATGGTGCAGTAGGTAACGGCATCTACTATGACGATACACGAACATCTGCTGGCTCTGACACCCCTGCTATCTTTGCCCGTGGAACTACTGTTGTTGGTCGTCTTGATACAACGCTCACATCATTGGTGCTGACAAACCTGTCTGACCAACGAGTTAAAACCAATATTGAAAATGCTGAAAATGCTCTTGATGTTGTTGGTGCTGTTCAAGTTCGCCAGTTTGATTGGACTATTGACAACTCGCACGAAGATTTTGGCTTTGTTGCTCAAGAGTTGAATGAAGTCCTACCGCAAGCGGTTTCTGTTGGTAAAACAGAAGAAGAGATGTGGGGCGTGAACTTTACCAAGCTAGTGCCAATTTTGACCAAAGCCATCCAAGAACAACAAGCCCTAATCACAGCCCTAACAGCCCGTCTTGACGCAGCTAATCTCTAAACGAAGGAAACTAATCATGGAAAACACAATCACCCCTGAACAAATCGCCAAGCACTACTCAGCTTGCATGGACAGCGTAAACCTGATCAACGCAGGACAGCCTGAAGGCATGACGGAAGCCGACTGGCTAGATACAGTGGCTCGTAACAAAGAGCATCTGACCATCATGCTGGCTAAAGACTTCTGGACTACGGAAGACCTGACCCCGTTGCAACAGGCTGCTGCATGAACTACGTCTGGAAAATCCTAGACATTTACGCCGATGATGGGGTAATCACATCGGCTAAATACTTTTGTTCTGCAACTGAAGGCGATGACACAGTTGAAACAGAAGGTTACTGGAGTTTTCCAGAAGCGGGGACTGTGCCGTTTGCTGAAGTAACAGAAGAAATGATTGCTGGCTGGATTGAAGATTCTGCTGTTGTAGATGGTAAGAATGTCATAAAATCACGCCTAGCAGAACAGCTAGAAACGCTGTCAAAGAAGCCTGTTCCAGCACCTTGGTTGCCGCAGACCTTCACACCAGACCTGTAAGGTAAAACATGACAACAAAGCCAATAGACATTATCAGCCGAGCGTTAAAGGATATTGGCGCGTTAGAAGCTGGCGAGACACCAACACCAGACGCAGCACAAGATGCGTTTGATATGTTGAACGACATGATTGACCAATGGTCAAACGAAAACATGATGGTGTTCAACGTCACGGAAATCATCTTTCCCGTGATTCCAGGTCAAGTTCAGTACAGCCTTGGCCCATTCCCACAGACCACAAACTACATTGGCGCTTCATTTGAAGGCTCAATTTCTGGCGACATTCTGACTGTCACTAACGTGCTTTCAGGCGCTGTGGCACAAGGTCAAAGACTAAGTGGTGGCGGCATTATTGATGGCACAACGATCACGTTAAACATTACAGGCGGTGGCGGTAACGTCATTGAAGCTGGTACTTATCGGGTAAACATCCCTCAGACTGTGGCTGCGACCACAATCACGGCAAACTACCAAAAGCCTTTGAACATTGATTCGGCGTTTGTTCGCATCAACACAACGTCAAATGGTCAGCCAATTCAAGGCGGTGGCTTGGATTATCCAATTGCTGTGCTGGCTTTGTCAGACTATCAGATGATTGGCTTGAAAACACTAAACGGCCCTTGGCCTAAAGCTGTTTACTACAACCCTAACTCTGATTCTGGTAACTTGTTTGTGTGGCCTAACCCTTCTCAGGGTGAGATGCACTTGTTTGCTAACACTTTGTTCACACGCTACGGCAGTCTGTATGAAGAAGTGGTGCTGCCACAAGGCTACAACATGGCGCTTCGTTGGTGTCTTGCCGAGCGTTTGATGCCTATGTACGGCAAAGCCTCTGCGACTCAGATTACGATGATTCAGCAATATGCTGGTCAATCAAAAGCCACGCTGAAACGCACCAATATGTCACCGCTTCAAGTTGCTCGTTATCCTGATGCGATCTTGGTTGGTAAAAGCAAGGACGCAGGCTGGATTTTGTCTGGAGGCTTTATTTAGTACATTTTGCGTTAAAAGTAAAACTATGTATTACGTCTACCAACACAGAAAAGCCGACACTAACAAAATATTTTATGTTGGTAAAGGAAAAGACACGAGAGCATTTTCTGAAAAAAGTAGAAATCCGTTTTGGAAAAATGTTGCAAACAAGCATGGATTTAACGTTCAATTTATTGCAAATGACATTGACGAAGAATTAGCATTTTTGGTTGAAATTGAAGCTATTGATTTGTATCGCCGTATTGGTTGCAATTTGGTCAACATTACAAATGGTGGTGAAGGCGCTTCTGGATTTTCACATCCACATAGTGAAGAACACAAAGCCAAAATGAAAGGCAATCAGTTTGGCGCTTCAACGTGGGGTAAGACTTTTAAAGGAAAAACCCATTCTGATGAGCAAAAAGCTAAATGGAGAGAAACACGAAAAGGCGTTACATCACCACGAAAAGGTGTTGTTTTATCGGATGAAACAAAAGCTAAAATAAGCGAATCCAGAAAAGGCATGATTGTGCAAAAGCGCCGTGTCTTAACTGATGACCAAGTTAGAGAGATTCGCGTATTGTTGCCTCAATGCTCGATTGCCGCACTTGCAAGAAAATATGGTGTTGGTGAATCAACCATTCGCCGATTGCGCGATGGCGAACGATATGGAGAGGTAATTTAATGCCAGACTTCGGATTTGTAGGCCCAAGTTATACCGCACCAAGCATTTACCAAGATGCTCAAGAGTGCATCAATTTCTTTCCTGAGATTGACCCGCTAAAGCAGCCACCCGCGAACGGCGTTGTGGCGCTTTACCCTACGCCTGGACTTACCCTGAAGGCAGTCTTGCCTAACACGCAAGAAGTCCGTGGGATGCACACAGTTTCTGGTGGTTCACAAATGGTCGTTGTGTCTGGCCCGTATGTTTACGCGTTGACTTCTGATCTAGTGCCTTCTGTAATCGGCGTTCTAAATTCATCTGCTGGTCAGGTGCGAATCACAGACAACGGCATAAACGTCTATTTGGTAGACGGGGCTTATCGCTACACATGGCGCATTTCTAGCCCTGCTAACGCTGTGTTTACTGGCTCTGTGTCTACCACTACCCTAACTGTCTCAAGCGTTTCTAGCGGCACTATTGCGGTGGGTCAATCGCTGTATGGCGTTGGCGTTGCTGATGAAACCGTCATCACCGCTTTGGGTACTGGTACGGGCGGCACAGGCACATACACGATTAACGTATCTCAAACAGTTGCTGCGGCAAGTTTGAACTCCACGGCGACAGGTGCAACATTTACTGCCACGATTGCAGGCACGACAATGACTGTCGCATCTGTGGCAACTGGCACGATTTACCTAGGTCAGACAATCCAAGGCGCAGGCGTTACCGCTGACACCGTGGTGACTGCTTTGGGTACGGGTACTGGTGGCATAGGAACTTACACAGTAAGCGTGGCAAGCACCGTTGCTATTGGCGTGACGATGTACGCAATTAACTTTTCTGTTTTGCCTTCTACCGATGGCGCGTTTAGCGGTGCTAACACCGTTGACGTAATGGACAACTACATTGTTTACAACAACCCCACAACGCAGGAATGGGGCGCTACAGACCTTTTATCGCCAATATCACCTCAGACTAGCTATTCGCTAAAAGATGGTGCGCCTGACGATTTGGTGGCTTTGATCGTTGACCATCGTGAAGTCTATTTGTTGGGTGAGATTTCTTCAGAAGTGTGGACTGACGTAGGCTCTGTGCCTTTCCCGTTCCAACGCATCCCTGGCACTTCTACCCAACACGGCATTGCTGCGGCTTTTTCGCTGGCTCGATTAGGTAACTCGTTTGCTTACGTTTCGCGCAACAACCGTGGTCAAGCGCAAATCATGCAAATGAACGGCTATTTGCCAAAGCGCATTTCTACCCACGCTGTTGAGAACACGCTGACCAATCAATACATTTCTGACGCAATTGCTTGGACTTATCAGCTTGAAGGACACGAAGTCTATGTTGTCACATTCCCTACGTTAAACCTGACATGGGCTTATGACGCTACAACTGAGATGTGGCACAAGTGGCTCTACACGGCTAACGACAACTCTTACCAGCGTCATCGTGGTAATTGCTGTGCTAACTTTCAGGGCATGGTCTTGGTTGGCGACTATGAAAATGGTCGAATCTATGAGTTAGACAAGCAAAACTACACAGATAACGGTCAAAACGTGCGTAGATTGCGCCGCGCACCACATTTTGTGACTGATTTCCAGCGTCAATACTTTGATGAATTGCAGATTCAGTTTCAGCCTGGCGTTGGCACAACTGGCTTGTCTCAGCCGACTGGTGACATTTATCTGAATTCACCCTACATCATTTACCCTGATGCTACTTTTACGATTGGCCCGTTTCAGACCTTCATCATTGGTCAGCAGCCTACGTTAAGCAACAACAGCACAACGACCTTCCCGCAAGCAATGCTGCGCTGGTCTAACGATGGTGGCTCTACTTGGTCAAAAGAATACTGGGTAGGCATTGGACAAATGGGTAAATACCGCAATCGTGCTATCTGGCGCAGATTGGGTCAGGCGCGTGACCGAGTGTTTGAGGTGTCAATTACAGACCCTGTAAACGTGGTGATCATTGCTGCAAACCTAAAAGCTAGTATGGGAGAAAACTAATGTCTAACGGGCTTTTCAGTTCTCCGCAAGTCAACCCTTATCCGCAAAGTGAATTCTTGGATGGGGGTACAAAAAGACCGACAAGGGCATGGCAACAATTCTTTCTGAATCTGTTGAACTTTTCCTCGGCAACAACAGCAACAACGGGTGCGGCAACGTTACCCGCCAACCCTGTTGGGTTCATAAATGTGACCGTGAATGGTCAGCCTTTCAAGGTTCCTTATTACAATCCGTAAATGAAAATCTTACGCATCCCAACTGACCAGATTGCACAAAGATGGCAGGGGATTGCGCCTTTCATTGAGGATTCATTGGTATTTTCTGGTGGAGATTTCACCGTTGACCAAGTTAAGGTTTATCTGTCATCAGGACAATGGCTAACGCTAGGTGTTTTTGATGAACAGAGTATGTTGGGCGTGATTGCAGTTCAGTTCACAAATATGCCAAATGATCGTGTGGCGTTCATTACTGCGATTGGCGGTAAAAACATCACGAATTCAGACACTTTTAACCAATTTCAGGCTATCTTGAAGGCGCATGGTGCGACTAAAATCCAAGGTGGTGTGAGAGAATCAGTTGCAAGGCTGTGGCGCAGATTGGGGTTCAGTCAGCGTTACATTCTGGTGGAGCATAAATTATGAGATACAACGCTTTTTTCGGTGAACTGCCAATCAATGCTTTCAAGCCTATTGGCGGCAGAATGACGCTTGAGGGCGGTGGTAATCCTATCTCTGCTGTCACCAATGCAGTTGAAAATGTTGTTGGCGGCGTTGGAAACGTTGTTGAAGGCGCTGTTAATACTGTTGAAGATTTGGGCGCTGGCTTAGATCGAACAGTCCGTGATGTATTGCCAGGCGGTTGGACTACAGCCGCTTTGCTTGCCGCTGGTTATTACTATGCCCCTGAAATCGGTGCATACATGAACGCTTCTGGCTCTGTTGTTCCAGCCTCTGAAGTTGTGGGCGGTGCAGTTGCAACGCCTGTCACACAAGGCGCAGTTACAGGAACGGCTTTGGGTGAACTTGGCGCGGCTGGTTCTTTAGGTGCAGAAGCTGCGTTGTCTCCCGTTGTTGCGGGTAATGTTGGCTCTTTAGGCGCTGTTGCTCCTGTTGTAGCCGAGACTGCTGCCGCTGGCGGTTTAGGCTCTGTCGCTGGTGCGGCTGGTGCGGCTGGTGCTACTGGCGCAAATACATTATCTGGAATGTTGCCTTACATGGTTGGCGGTCAAGCTGTAACAGGCTTGTTGCAAGCTAACGCTGCAAAAGAAGCTGCTGACATTCAATCGGCTGCGGCTCAAAGTGGAACCGCTTTGCAAGGCCAAATGTTTAACACCATCAATCAACAGCAAGCGCCTTACCGCACCGCTGGTTATGGTGCTTTAAACCAGATTGGCGGCTTGGGTGGCGGTCAATACACAACTTATGACGCTGCTGGCAATCCAACTGGTACAGCGCAAGGCTCTGGTTATCTAACCAAGCAGTTTGACGCTAGTGATTTGCAAAAAGGCTTGGCCCCTAACTATGACTTTATGTTGCAGCAAGGTCAGATGGCTAACCAACGCGCCGCCAACATGGGTGGTGGTGCTTTAGGCGGTAACGCTTTGCAAGGTTTAAATCGTTACACGCAAGACTACGCTGGCAATGCGTACCAAAATGCGTTTACCAACTATCAAAACCAACGTAACAACATTTACAACACTTTGGCTGGCATAGCTGGTATTGGTCAGACAGGCCAAACTGCTACTAACACAGCGGCACAAAACGCAACAAATGCTGCTACTTCATTGGGCATTGGTAGCGCAGCGGCTCAAGCGGCAGGACAAGTTGGCTCAACAAATGCGTTGGCTAATACTGTTGGCAACGTTGGCAACACCTATATGTTGTCTCAGTTACTCAACCAAAGTGGTCGTGTGGCATAAGGAAACATCATGGCAGATTATCAATTCAACACCAACCTTGGCCCTGCGGCTCAACAAAACACAAGCCTGGCTGACATGGTTAATCTTGCGCGTGGTGTGCAAGCCTATCAACAACAAGGCCAGCTAAACCCTTTGCAGCTTGAAAAAGCGCAGATGGAAGTTGAGCAAGCAAAGAAGTTAAACCCTTTGGCTGTGCGTCAACAGACTGCTGCGGTTGGAACTGCTGAACTTGGATTGAATGAAAAGCAAACTAGCGCGTTGTATGGTCTTGCTGGTGGTGTTTTAAATGACCCACGAATCCAAAAAGGCAACAAAGCAGAAGTTATGAGTGCTTTAAAAGAAGCAGAACAGCGTTCAGTTACTTTTGGAATTCCAAAAGAAGTTGTGCAAGGCGTATTTGGTCAGCTTAATTCTTACGCAGAATCCAATCATGGCTCTGTAAAGCAAGTGCTTGGCAACATTGTGCAAAGCGGTATTGGGGCTGCTGGTCAACAAGCATTGCAAACGCCTCAACTTGGAACAGTTGGTGGTGCGCCAGCAACTTTCACATCTGGAACTGGTACTGCTGTGCCATTGAACATTGGCTCTGCTGGTGGCAATACAAGCGTAACCCCACCACCACAGACTTCTGCTGTTACTCAAGCCGCACAGCCGCCTGCTAATCAAGGCGTTACTCAAACGCAAATGCAATTGTCCTACCCTGTTCGCAGGGCTGGTGACATTCGCCCATTGGCTCCAAACGAAGCGGTTGATACAGAAAAGGGCGCTAGTTATCGCAACGCTTTGACAACTCGTCAAACAGATTTGTCTGCATCACGCCGAAACCTTGATGAGGTTATCCAAGCTGCAACACAGATTGACAAGGAAGACTTGTTTTCCACTGGTGTCTTGGGTGCGGTTACTAGAACTGTCAAGGGATGGGCTGGTGATCCTAAGTACAAGCAACTTAGCAAAGACTTGGCAAACGTACAGATTTCCAACATTCAAGCCCAGGGCGGCTCAATGGATACTGTCGCAGGCCAGCAGTTGCAAAAGATGGCTAATGGTGACGAAACTTACCCGCCAGATGTGTTGATCAAGATTGCTCGTAGGACTTACGCAGACTTGACCAACTTGGATATGCAGGCAACCGCTGCATCTAAGTTTGCACAAAAGTATGGCGACAGCAATCTAAACACTTTCAAGCGTCAATGGTCTTCTAATGCTGATTCAAAGGTGTTTGAAGCTATGAGTATTTTTGACAATGTAAAAGACAAAGAAAAGCGTAATGAAGCCATCAACAAACTGTTTGGCGACAATCCTGAACAGCGTCAACAATACTTCCAGAAATACAATAACATCAAGAAATTGACAGCAACTGGAGAACTTTGATGGATGAACTAGGCGAGTTAATTCTTGGTAAAAAAACATCAAAGGCATCTTCTGAGGCTGACAGATCAAGTGTTATTGCGCCTAAAAAAAGCGCAATGTCTGGGTTTAACCCACAGCTACAAGCTGAAGATGAAACACAAGACGAACTAGGTCAATTGATTCTTGGTGGTTCTACAAAAACCCAACAGACTCAACAGACTCAACAAGCATCTAAGACACAAGGCTTTCTTCCTGCTGCCCTGCAAAACTTGTTTGAGGCTAAAAAACAAGCCCCTGCATTTGCCGCATCTGCTTTGGATTTGGTAGCTGGTGCGCCTTCTTTTGTTGCAGGAACTGTTGGGTATGGGGCTGGTCGTTTGTTTGGCTTATCGCCTGAAGAAGCAACAGCCGCATCGCAAAAAGTTGCTGGAAAACTTGCAGAGCCTGTTGGTCGCCTTACTGGTACGGCAGGAACAAAGGAATACGAAAAAGCATTGCCAACTCAGGTGATGACCTACATTGGTGAAAACATCAATGAAGGCGCTGAATCTATTTCTAAGAAGTTTGGCGTTCCTGTGCAAGACGTTCAGAACGCTATTAACGCTGCAATGATTGCGGCTCCTATGGCGGCTAGACCCGTTGCCCGTGGATTGGCTGAAGCTAAAGCGGCTTTGCCTACTGTGCGCGTTGAAACTGCCACTAAGCCTAGCGGGATGCAATCTGGTGGCGCTGCTGCCACAACCAACAAAGCAATGCTTGATGCCGCTATTGCACAAGCATCACCTGAATTAGCGGCTCAGTTAGCCAAAGAAAACCCTGCCACTATCAACCCACAAGTTTTGGAAAGATATGTTGATGCAGATACTTTGGGCGTAAAACTAACAAAAGGCCAAGCAACTCAAGACCCAACGCTTATTTCTAACGAACGAAATGCGCGTGGTCAAGACCCACGTTTGGCTGAAGCACTAAGCCAGCAAAACAAAACGTTGTTAGAAAAAACCGCTGAAGTTAAAGAAAAATCAGCGCCAGATGTTTATGCGCCTGATTACGTTGCTAACGCTGAAGGCGCTTTGGAGTTTATTGGCGGCAAGGTTAAGCAAAACGAACAAGCCACCACTAAAGCCTACAAAGAGTTAGAAGACTTTGGCGCAGGCAAGATTGAAGTTGATAGCAAGACATTTGCAAACAACGCAATGAAAGCCCTGACAGCCAAAGAAGATATTGACTTTTTGCCAACCACTATTGCAAACAAAGTGAAGTCTTACCAAGAAGGTAAGTCAATGAACTTTGACCAATATGAGAATTTACGTACTCAAATTGCAAGAGAAACTAGAAAAGCACAGCAAGCTGGTGACGGAAATGCTGCTCATGCTTTAGGTCTTGTTCGTGGTGAACTTGAAAAACTACCCTTAATTGGTGAAACAGTAGAAGCTAAACCATTAGCAGATAAAGCAAGAGCAACAGCTAAAGCTGAATTTGATCTTGTAAATAAAAACAATCCTGCTTACAACAAAGTTTATGCAGACTTGATCAACGGAAAGACAGACACCAAAGACTTTATTCAAAGTGCTGTGTTGCGTTCTAAAAACAAAGACTTTGCCAAAACAATGGAATTGTTTGATGACCCAGTTGCACAGCAGCATTTACGTGCTGGTGCTTTGGACATTATTATTAAAGATGCAACTGACACAAGCGGCAACTTTAAGCCTGCACGATTTGCCAAAGCAATTGAAAACCTTGATGTAAACAAAAAGCTAGATGCTTTGTTTGGTCAAGAAGCACAGACGTTACGCAAGATTGCAAAGACAGGTCAATTGGTTGAAGCACGACCTGCTGGCGCTTTTGTCAATGAATCAAACACGACTGTTGCTCGTATGGCTGCTGAGTATGGCAAGCGTTTAGCGGAACAGACGCCCGTTGTTGGTCGTTTTGTTGAGCCAGCGCGTCAGCTTATGGCAGAGCGTCAAGCTAAAAAAGCGGTTGAGGAATCTTTGCGCCCTGGTTCTGGCGTTCAATTAAAAAACATTGGTAAGGAAAAATAATGGCAGTCAATCTTTCACCCATTGGTAACGGCTTTCAGTTCTTTACCACCACAGGCGTACCACTTGCAGGCGGCTTTTTCTATAGCTATCAAGCTGGTTCAACCACCCCGTCTGCAACCTATACGGATTCTGCTGGCACGATTGCCAACACAAACCCGATTCAGTTAGGCACAGATGGTCGCCCACCCGCTGAGATTTGGCTGACTGCTGGTTCTACCTACAAGTTTGTTTTGACTGATTCATCTAACGTGGTGATTCAGACTTACGACAACATTTACGGAATTATTGGCACAACTCCAAGTGTGTCTGCTGTGCCTGCTGGCGGCATCATCATGTGGTCTGGCTCAATTGCTTCAATTCCTTCAGGCTACGTCTTGTGCGATGGAACGAACGGAACACCTAACCTGAAAGACAGTTTTGTGGTTGGCGCTGGTAACACTTACGCTGTTGGTAACACAGGTGGCTTTACATCGGCTGCAACTAGCAACGTTGGCACTAACTTGCCTTTGTATTACGCTTTGGCTTTCATTCAGAAGACATAACATGGCTACCATCAACTCCACACACGCAAAACTGTCGGCACATGAAGAAGTGTGCGCGATGCGCTACGAACAGATTAATGCTCGTTTAAAGCGTCTTGAAGGCATCCTAATCAAAGCCTCTGGTGTCATGCTGGTTGGCATGGCTGGCGTGATCTGGTCCTCTTTAATTCATTTAAAGTGATGTGGACCCAATCAGTCTCCTTCTTATGGCGCAAAGCGCAGTTGGGGCTATCCGCGCTGGCTGTCAAATGCTTTCAGAAGGTAAAGCAGAAATTGGCAAGTTTAAAAAGCAGGTAGAAGGCGGGATAGCTGATGCCAGAGCAATCTACCAAGAAGTCACAGGCATCTGGGGATGGCTCACAGGACTCTTTGGAGAAAAGAAGCAAAAACCTACAGCCGTTGCGCCGATTCTTGAGAAAACAACGACTGCTGCGCCGACTAAAAAGAAAGTAGCCGAGCCAGAGTTAAGTTTTGAAGAATTCCAAGCCAGGGCGGTTCATGAGATTTGTGAGAACCTGAAGATTTACTTTGAGGCTATGAGGCATCTTAAAGCGCATTGTCGAGAACTAGACGAATTGGCATTGACCACCGACAAAGTTGCCGACAGCGCGATTGACAGGATTGAGATTCAATGGCAGATGAACCAACTATCTGCACAACTCAAGCAGGCAATGATCTACGGAACGCCTGAGTCCCTTGGTCTTGGGTCAATGTATAAAGAATTTCTTGTCAAGTACGATGAAATCTTAGAAGAACAGGAAGTCGCTAGGGAACTGAAAGCAAAGAGAGAACGGGACAACCGATGGCGACTAGAACACCGCAAAGAAATTCTGGTAGCCAAAGTGACCTACGTGGTGGCGGTGGCGATGGGGTTTCTGCAACTGATTGGAATGTATTTCACTCTATGAGAGAGTTTTGGTTTTGGGTAGCAATCGTGACGCTGATTATCTTTTGTCTGATGGGGCTATCTTTCGCCATAATTCATGTCAACAAACAAATCACCAAGGCTGAAGCGTTGTTAATCAGGATTGAAGAAAAAGAACGCAAGCAAAAACTCTTGAAAGAAAAGGAAGAATAATGTTGCCAATCGTTGCTGGAATCGTTGCCAACCTAATCAACAACGGGATGCACAAAGTTGCTGATGAAGTTGTTGAAAAAGGCGTTGATGCTGTTCAGTCTAAGTTGGGCATGGAACTTAAACCCGAAGGCGAAGCCACCCCTGAATACAACGCTAAGTTGCAGGAAGAAGCCAATCGGCACTCAGAGTTTATGGCTGCGCTTGACGAAAAGTCTACCCAACGTGCTACGGATATGTATATGAACGATGACAGCACAAAGAAGTTTGCTCAAAACTACGCTTGGTTTTTAAGCATTTGTTCGTTTGCTTACTTTGCGGCTGTGTCTTTCATGCCCGTGGACAACCACAATCGTGACTTTATCAACATCATTTTGGGTTTCTTAATTGGCACAGCGGTGAACAGTTTGATTCGTTTCTTTTACGGCTCTAGCAACAAAAGCCAAGAAGCTGTTGACCAAAAGCAGAAAGAACAGCAATGACACCTGACAGCCCTTTACTCCTAGCGGTAGGCGTTAAAGACCCTGCCAAGTGGCTTCAAGCCGTGATTGATACCTGTGTTGAGTTTGAGATCAACACACCTCAAAGGATTGCAGGATTCTTGGCGCAGACTTCACATGAATCTGGTGGCTACACAATGCTGACAGAAAACTTGAACTACCGCGCTGCTACCCTTGCTGCTTGCTGGCCTAATCGTTTCGCTGTCATGGGGGCCGATAAAAAGCCAATCAAAGAGAACGGCAAGCTAGTCCCTACAGCGGTGGCAAACAGCATAGCTGGCAAGCCTGAACTTATTGCTAACCTGGTTTACTCGTCACGTATGGGCAACGGCCCTGCCGAATCTGGTGAGGGTTGGGCGTACAGGGGCAGAGGCTTGAAGCAACTCACGGGAAAATTCAATTATGAAAAATGTGGGCTTGGGTTGGGTATTGATCTTGTGGGCAATCCTGATTTGCTTCTTGAACCTATGTATGCCGCAAGGTCAGCAGGATGGTTCTGGAAAACGAATTCCCTATCCACATTCGCAGACAAAGGCGACATTACGGGCATGACCAAGCGCATCAACGGCGGCGTTATTGGTCTGGCAGAACGCCAGGCTAAGTACGACAAATGCCTAAAAGCTATGGGCTAATTGTCTAGCGCCACCATCAAGGATGCGACCAGCGTAAACACGCCCACAAACACTACTGCGCCTAAAAACAGAATAGTGATTAACAGGGTAATGTTATCCATGTCGATGCTCCTTTGCTTCGCCTAAAGTTTGGAAGTATTCGTCACAAACCTTGCACCGCCAGAGCCTTTGTTCTCTGATACGGGCAAGGTTATTGTTTTTAATGACTCGTGAATCGCCCCGATAGCTTGTCACGGGTACTATGTTTTTTAACGATTTTTGGTTTGTTAAGTTCTTCATGCGTATTTAGAAAATAATCTAAACCTACATTTTCGTGCTTAATCTTGACTTTTGCCACAGGTCGGCTTGTCAGCTTCTCCTCTGGCTTGGGCCAAGGCGCGTTGTGTGCTAGAACTGTCTTCATTACCAAAGCAAATCTATCACAAGCGCAAACACGATCATTCCTGCAAGAATATGAAAATCGTTTATTTCAGACATCTGTTTCTCCAATCATTCGTTTTGTGTTGAACAAGTCTTTATGTTCTGGGTGCTTGGCTTTCCACAACCTTGCATAAAAAGCGATGTAGTCATTGCTTATTTTGAAATCTTCACCCGTGGTAACAATTGATGTTTCCCAACGAATCCGATTGATGATCAACCAATGGCTAATTTTCTTACGCTTTCTTGCTACCGCTTCAAAAGCAAACTTCTCAAAGTATTGCCAAACATGGGGGTTGGCTTTGTGCCACTCCCACCAAGCCTCTTTTTTTTCTTGAAATGTTTTCATATTGGTTCTTAAAGGTTAGGGTGGTGGTACTCGCTGCGTCTGTTGGTGGAGTTGAACCACCGAATTCACATTCATTACACTGGAATCAAACCAGCCCTCACAGCATCCGCTTTCCCACCGAAATCAAAAATCTACATCGTCAAACTCTGCTTTTTTAGGTGCAAACTTCTGATCGCCTTCTTTAGGGGTGAAAAGGTATGCCCACCCTTCCCAACCGCCTTCAACTAACGGCACTTGGTCAAGTTTCAACATTGGCCCTTTCTTGGTCTCAATAACGCTGCCAATGCGCTGGTAACGCACCTTTTCTTGTCCGTCTTTCTGGTATGAGCCAGCCTTGACCGTCACTTCATAAATTACTGCCATTTTGTTTCCTTAAGTTGCGTGTGTAAAAAATCTTTGTGTTGCTTGTGTGTAGGCATTTTTTGCTTCAATTGCTGTATCAAAAACACCAAGATGATGATATTTTTGATTGTGTGTAATGAAAGCCCTAAATTTTTCTGTTCTTTTCATCCATGAAACCCCTTTAAAGCCAGATGTGTTTTTTTGACTTTTAGAAGTGTTTTCAAGATTTTGCTTTTGTGTGGCAAGTCTTAAATTTAGGATTCTGTTGTCGTTAGGATTTCTGTTGATGTGGTCAATTTGATGTTTTGGGAAAGAGCCATACACATACATCCAAGCTAGTCTGTGTGCGTAATAGCATTTCCCATCAATCACAATCCGTTTGTATTGGTCTGGTCTGGTATTTCCTGCAATAGTGCCTTTTGCCAAGCCTTTTTTTGCAACCTTCCAAACAAACACACCAGATTCTTGGTCGTAATCAAGAACTGACTTCAGTTTCTCCTGGTTTAGCATTGAAATTTTCCTTTTTAAAGAATGCAACTGTTGCATCTAGTTCTTTGATGAACTTTGACACTTCTTGCTCAAGTTCCGCAATGAACACATCATCGCGCTTTACTCTGGCAACAAACAATTGTAAATGCTCTGGCAACCGATTGTCAAAACTTACGAAATCACACCACTTTCTGCCTGTTGAAGCCATTTGCCATTGCATTTGAATATTGTATTTTGTTGGAATTTTTTTAGTTCGCAAAGTCTCTAAATGCGTGGCTGTATTTGGGCATTTGATTTCTACTAATCCATCTTCCCCCACAAGCCCGTCAGGTGAAGCGCCAGCGGCTTCAATCGTTGGGTGGTTAATCATGGCAACTTCATCCACTAAAACGTCTGCATGGGCTTCATACGCTGCCCTAGCTAGTGGTTCAGTCTCAGTACCCCATTGCATAGCTGAGTTTGAATAGGATTCGGCTACGGTGTTGGTCATGCGTTCACAGACCAATTGAGCCATGTAGTTGTCTCGGCTGGTGCTGTAACCTGTCTTGGTCTTGGCGATAACGTCAGCAACCCGTGATGCGGTGACTTTGCCAAGTCGTTGTGCAAACCATTCTGGTGAACCTTGTTCAATCATTTGTAACCTCAAAAGTTGTTGCGTTTAAAAGACGTTTAGCAAAGTCAATTGCTTTTTGTTTTGCTTCTTCTTCATTTCCGTTTGGTGGCCAAAAAGTTTGTTCATATTGCCATGTGAAGTGATACCATTTTTTTGATTCAACAACAAAAGTTGATTCATTTTTGTCTGGTTGTTCGCAAACACGGACTTTCATTTCAAACTCGCTTTCTTTTCATCTTTGACCGCAATGATCTTTTTTTGCCAGTTAGCGTCTGTGCCACAGGCTTTGTAAGCAGCTTGGTAAGCGGCTTTGAGCGTTGCTTCGTCAGTTGCGTCTTGAATAGCAATGATGTGGTCTGCCATGATGTTTGAATCCACAACAGTCTTTTCAGGGCGTGAGGCTTTGTTGCCATCATCATCTTCAGGAGCAATACCGCAAGCAGCCATCAAGCTGTAGCGCCTAGCGTATGTCAGCGCAGAAGCGTAGCCTTGTGGGTCTTTCTTGACCGCAGGAAAGTGAACAATGCCGCATTCAAGCATTTCGCCTGATTCATGCACAAACACAGTCTCGACCATGATGCCGTCAGCGCAGTCGTAGTTCTTCTGAAGAAGGAAAATGCCGTTGTTGTTTAAAGCGTCTATGACCGCTTCAACGCAAGCTGATAGGTCAGCATACTTAGAACGGAAATGAGGGTTTGTAGAGGTCTTTAAAGCAGGCCCAAAGGCTTTCTGTGCCTTGACCAAAGCAGATGCGATGTTTTTCATGTTTAACCCCAAATGTGAGAGACCAAGAAACCAGCAGCAAAGGCTAGCGTGATGTAAACCCAAAATTCAGCTTGTTGCTCTGCATTGGATTTATGGCCTTCTAGCCACTCCCAACGCTGGCGCTGTTGCTGTGCATAAACTGTCTCTGGATACGCTTCTTCAATCGAGCGTGGAAATGTGCGGGTTGTTTCGTTGAGTTGAGATT
This sequence comes from Chlorellidium tetrabotrys, assembly GCA_032273165.1. Taxonomy (NCBI): domain Eukaryota; class Xanthophyceae; order Mischococcales; family Botryochloridaceae; genus Chlorellidium; species Chlorellidium tetrabotrys. The sequence goes on along the minus strand of JAUKPS010052121.1, from coordinate 8,238 downwards.
TCATTTTCATAAAGTTTCCTAAGTTACCGCCTGCGTTGCGCTACGGGATGACTGAACTATAGCAAGATTTCTAGACAAAACACAGCAATATAAAAATATTTTTCAAAGTGTTGCTTTTTTGTCTAAAAATGTAGACAATGCGTTTATGAACATTGAACAGATTATCAATAAGGCAGGCTCACAGACTGAGCTTGCAAAAATACTTGGCGTTAAGCGAACGACTGTATGGCTATGGAAGAAGAACGGCAAGATTCCGCAGTCTCGCGTTTGGCAGATGCAACTTCATCACCCTGAACTTTTGAAAGCACAAAAATGAGTTACGTAGACTTAGAAATGAAGGTTATCCAGTGGGGCGAAGCCCGTGGGATTGTTCAAAACAGTAACCCAATGGCTCAGGCTCAAAAAACTCAAGAGGAATTGGATGAACTTATTACCGCCATACATGAAGATGACATGGAGGCCATGAAAGATGCTTATGGCGACATTCTAGTCACGTTGATCATGGGGTGCGCCATTGCTGATTTAGACCTTGTAACGTGCTTAGAAGGCGCTTACAACGAGATCAAAGACCGCAAGGGCTATCTCAACAAAGACGGCTTGTTTGTAAAAGAGGTATAATTTTTTGAAACAGGGCTAGGTACGAAGTCATGAGCGTACCGAAAAGCGAACCTCCCGCCTGCCTGCGTTTCTTTCTGGAGGTTTGCGAGGATGCTTTATGCACTATTACAAGTTCAACATTGCCGACTATCGGAAAGATACAGGTCATCTTTCAACGATTGAACACGGCATTTTTCGCCAATTGATTGATTGGTACTATCTTGACGAACAGCCAATATCACTAGAAACCCAAGTGGTTACCAGACGGTTACGTTTGGGTTCTGATGATGTGATTTTTCTTGAAAATGTGTTGTCAGATTTTTTTCAAAAGACAGCAAAAGGCTATGTTCATAAACGGATTGAATTTGAGATTCGTGAATACCATGAACAAGCCGAGAAAAACAAAGCAAATGGTAAGCGTGGTGGCAGGCCAAAGAAAACCCAGTCGGTTATTTCTGGGTTGCCAGATGAAAGCCAAAATAACCCTAACCATAAACCAATAACCACTAACCAAGAACCAAAGGTAAAGACGCAGCGCGGGTCGCGCTTGCCTACCAATTGGTCTTTGCCTGAAGATTGGAAAGCATGGGCAGAAAACGAACGCCCTGACCTTTTGATAAACAAGGTTGCTGACAGCTTTAAAGACTTTTGGATTTCCAAGCCTGGTGCTGGTGGCAATAAGCTGAATTGGGAAGCCACATGGCGCAATTGGATTCGCAGTCAATCAGCGCCAAAACAAGCGTTTGCCAACAAATACGATGTAGCGCACATCACTACGCCACCACCGCCAAACCAAGACGCTGCCCTGCGAAAGATTGAGGAAGACAGCAAGAAAGCTACGCCCGTCCCTGAGAGCGTTCGTTTATTGGCTAAAAAATGGAAGGTTGGCACATGAGAATCGTATGTTGGTTTAGCTGCGGAGCCGCAAGCGCAGTTGCTACAAAACTTGCTATAGCTGAAAACGCTGGCAAGCTGCCTTTAATCATTGCTTACACAGAAGTAGCAGAAGAACACCAAGACAACAAGCGATTCCTGAAAGATTGTGAAACTTGGTTTGGTCAAGAAATACAAATCTTGCGGAATGACTTTTACGAAGGCTCCATTTATCGGGTTTTTGAGAAAAACTACATCCGAACGCCAAAAGGCGCACCATGCACTAGAGCATTAAAAAAACAAGTTCGTCAGCGGTTTGAGGAAGCTACCGACCGCCAAGTGTTTGGCTATACGGCTGAAGAACAAGCCCGTTTAGACAGATTTATTGATGCCAACAACGATGTGAACATTTGGACACCGCTAATTGACAAGGGACTTTCTAAAGAAGATTGCTTGGCTATGTTGCGAAATGCCAACATTGAATTGCCTGAGATGTACCGCCTTGGCTACCACAACAACAACTGCATTGGTTGCGTCAAAGGTGGCATGGGGTATTGGAACAAGATTAAGGTGGACTTTCCTGAACACTTTGACCGCATGGCTAAATTGGAGCGTTTCAAGGGTCAGACTGTGTTTAAAGACCGTTATCTTGACGAACTAAAACCTACTGATGGGCATTACCCAACAGAGCAAAACATTGAATGTTCTATCTTTTGCCAAATGGCAGAGGAAGATTACAGGGGAGACAAATGAATGAGTTGGCTTTATTCGCAGGCGCTGGTGGCGGAATACTTGGGGGAAAACTTCTCGGATGGCGAACAGTCTGCGCCGTTGAATGGGAACCCTATCCAGCAAGCGTATTGTGCGCCCGACAAAATGACGGACTTCTCCCGCCTTTCCCGATTTGGGATGACGTACAAACCTTTGATGGACATCCATGGCGAGGCGTTGTCGATGTCATCAGTGGTGGATTTCCATGTCAAGACATTAGTGCAGCCGGCAAAGGCGCAGGAATTGACGGAGAACGATCAGGTATGTGGGGACAAATGGCACGGATCATTCACGAAGTACAACCAAGATACGTCTTCGTGGAAAACTCACCAATGCTCACTTCTAGGGGACTTGGAAGAGTTCTCGGAGACTTGGCCAGCATGGGGTTTGATGCGAAATGGGGAGTGCTGGGAGCAGCTGACGTTGGAGCGAAACATCAGAGGGACAGGATCTGGATTGTCGCTACTTCCAACTCCAACAGCAAGTCAAATGCCATGCGAGGGAACTGTCAGGATCATGCGGAAAGCATGGGAAAGCGGGGAATTCACACTACAGGAAGCCTCAGCGATAGCCGGCAGGGATGTGAGGAAGTCACAGGGCAAAGTACAAGCCTGGCCGACACCAGTTTGTCAGGACTCACGCCATGCAACGACACGCCATCTAGACCCAAACAACCATTATTGGAAAAGCAACTTGGGCGAAGTTGTAATGAGTATGGAACAGCCAAACAGTGGTGGGAGGCTGAACCCAACGTGGGTAGAGTGGTTAATGGGATGGCCTCTAGGGTGGACAGACTTAAAGCCATTGGTAATGGACAAGTCCCATTGTGTGCAGCAACAGCATGGAGAATCCTCAAGTGAGCGCAATGCCAGATAACGTGCTGCCATTTGAGTTGCCAAAGAAGCCCAGGCTAAAGCTGCAGGAGCCACTGCCAGACCAAAGGAAGATCGTTGTGCTGCCATTCAAGGCAGTGTTTGACAAAGAGCTTGGTGCAGCTGGTGTAGCAGTCTTAGCAGGCCTGTGTGCATTCTGTAACCGTGCTGGCATCACTTGGGTTAGCCAGAGAAGACTAGCTGGTGACTTAGGCATAAGCCAGCCAGCAATCAGCAGGCAGATATCCAAGCTAAAGAAGTTAGGCTACATCGAGGTACTAAGGAAAGGCTATGCAAATGCCAGGAATGAGACAGTCAGAGTGATCTTTGATCCAGAGATTACAGCCGAGGAGGCCATCGCAATGGTCAGCAACAAAGAGGATGCAAGACCACCAGGACTCATAGCAGCTGAAGAAGAAAGGTTACAAAAAGAGGTAGACAAAGAAGGCCTCAGACGCATAGCAGAGATGCTAAAGGAATCCATCACCAACCGTAACAAAGTAACACCAAAGGAGTACGACATGAAGAGAAAGACTAAGGCAATAACGCCTGTGGATAACACACCTACATCTGTGGATAAGTCAGTGGATAACATTGTGGATAACTTAAATGAGCGATTACATAGGGTTATCAGTGTCGATAACATAGGGTTATCAAAAGACACCGTATTTAACACTATATCTATTAATATTAATGTTATGAACAATGAACAATTAAAGAAGTATTCAAAAGCTGAGATCGAATCCAAGATCGAACTGCTGTTGCCTGCCTACAAAGCCGAGGGCATCGAGCCTACCGAACAGGCGCTGGTGGATGGGATCATGCACATGATGGCAACCCAAGCCAAGATGGATGCTGTTTAAACGCAATCTAAGCCACCTAGAAGGCCATGAAACCATCCAGTCAATATCAGGGTAGCCACATGGCACATCAAAGCCTTGTAGAGCCTGTGGCAACATGGTGTACTGAACTCAAACGAACGTATGGGATCTGTATAGGGAGGGCGCCTACCTATAGAGAGGCATGGCAGGGGAGTGCTTGGGCAGTGCAATCCTGCGTTGTAGCACTTTCGATGTATCCTCCCCCCACCCACCCACCTCACCGTAGGGGGGCTTGAATGAATTTTTCCCCAATTTCTTTCTGTATACCTTTTACTACATTCGTATTTTCTCTATTTTTTCAACCAAAGGACTAAGTAAATGACTACTAACTATGAATTAAGACCTGGCCAGGGTGGCGTGTTTCGCAATAAGAAGAAGACTCAGGATAGCCAGCCTGGTTACACAGGCAAGGTGATGCTGCCAAACGGTGAGCTGCGCTTTATGTCTATCTGGGTAAAGAAGACTAAGGCTGGCGAACCTTGGTTGAGTATCTCGGTTGGTGATCTTGTGCAACAGCAAACTCAACCGCAGGCCATGGTCTTAGACTCTGCCAAACCGTTTGCTGCGCCAGTTGCCCCTACGCCTAACCCTACCTTGGTGGCTAGATCTGTGGCTGCTATGGATGACGATATTCCTTTTTGAGGTAAGCCATGACTGACAAACAAATACCAGCATTTCCATTGCACAACCATGGAACACAAACTTTAGGAATGCACTTTACAGGCATGACCCTGCGTGATTACTTTGCTGCCAAGGCTCTGCAGGGTATGTTGGCTAATCCAAAACTTGAAAAGCAAATACTGGAGCGTGGTAAGTCTTGGATTGAAGAGTCGGCCTGGATAGTCGCAGACGCCATGATCAAAGAGCGCAATGGCCAGAACTAAGTACCCGACTCAGATTCCCCCAGTAGCTGGCTGGGGTGGCACTCGCTCCATTGTCAGACGGTTAGAGCGCTCAACTACGCTGGTCAAGAACAAGGAGGCCACTGCGTATGCTTTGCTGGCCATGGCTAACACCAAGATCACTGACATCATGTCGTGGGATGAGAATGGCCATGTGAAGGTCAAGCCTAGCCACTTGATACCAGAGACTGCGCTGATGGCCATTAAGAACATCAAGGTGCGTGTGGACAAGGACGGTGCGTCTACGCTGGAGATTGATCTCTATGACAAGGTGGCGGTGCTGCGGATCTTGGCTAAAGCTAGTGGTTTGCTGGACAACCCAGACAATGAGGACAAGCCTAGCGTGATTGGTATCAATGTCAGGGCGCCAGATGTTGTGGATGTGGAAGACAAACCAAGAGGTGAGGAAGTATGAAAAATATAAGAGGCCATGGCGGAATAAACATTCTTGCCGAAAATCTAAGATCAGTTAATCCATTGATTGCAAATAAAAGTTCAATGAATACAAGACGCAAAATGTGTTGGAAATGTCAAAAAGACAAATCACCAGTTGGTGGACACATTAAGACGTTTACAGGTGGTCCAATGAAATTTATCTGCAAAGAATGCATGGATGCAAAACAAGCCATGGTGAAACATGAAAACTAAAGAGCATTCGCCACGTGAGATGCCAATGGCTGGCTTGAATCTGGACTTTAGTAAAAGCCCAATCGTCTACAACATGATACAAAGCAACGCCTTTGTACAAGGCTTAATGGGTCCTGTTGGCTCTGGTAAGTCTTACGCCTGTGCAGCCAAGATAATGATCAAAGCTGTCCAGCAAAAGCCCTCCCCTGTGGACGGTATTAAGTACAGCCGTTGGGCGGTGGTGCGTAACAGCTACCCCATGCTCAAGACCACCACCATCAAGACGTGGCTAGATCTCTTCCCAGAGGCTACCTTTGGTAACTTGCTGTGGACGCCACCGATTACCCACCATATCCGCTTGCCTGCCAGGGGGGATGCTGCTGGTATTGATTGCGAGATTATTTTTCTAGCCCTTGATCAACCAAAAGACGTGCGTAAGTTGCTCTCGCTTGAGTTGACTGGTGCGTGGGTGAATGAGGCACGTGAGTTGCCCAAGGCCGTGATTGATGGCCTCACCCACCGTGTTGGCCGATACCCTACCAAGCGTGATGGCGGTGCTACCTGGCACGGCATCATCATGGATACCAACCCCATGGACGATGACCACTGGTGGCATCGAGTCGCTGAGAAGGAACCTATCACTGGCAAGTATGCGTGGAAGTTCTTTAAACAGCCTGGTGGCGTGATCGAGGTGGCCAAGGATGATCTGCCAGAAAACCCAGAGGCCAATGACCATATATTTGCAAGTGGAAAATGGTGGCGTATCAACCCAAAAGCAGAGAATATTAACAACCTACCCGCTGGCTACTATATGCAGCAGCTGGCTGGCAAGAACTTGGACTGGATCCGCTGCTATGCCCAAGGCGTCTACACCTTTGTGAAGGACGGTCAAAGCGTTTGGCCTGAGTACGATGACAACATCATGGCTGCCGAGCTGGAGGCTGACCCTAATTTGCCTATCCAAGTCGGTCTTGACTTTGGTTTGACGCCTGCTGCAGTCTTTGGCCAGCGCCATCCAAGTGGTCAGTGGCGTGTATTGCATGAGATCGTCACCTTTGACATGGGACTAGAGCGCTTTGGCCAGCAGTTGCTGACCGAGTTGCAGACCAGGTTTCCTAAATATGAGGTACGTATATGGGGTGACCCCGCTGGTATGCAGAGAGATGCCATCTATGAGACTACAGCGTTTGAATATTTGCGCTCACTGGGGCTAAAAGCAGAGCCAACAGCGACAAACGACTTCAAAGCTAGGCGTGAGGCTGCAGCTGCGCCAATGAACCGCATGGTGATGGGCAAGCCTGGCCTACTGATCCACAAGCAATGCAAGTTATTGCGGAAATCTTTGAGCGGTGGCTACCACTTCAAGCGTATTGCTGTCGGTGCTGGCCATGAAAGGTTCAAAGATACCCCCAATAAGAACGAACACTCGCACGTGGGTGACGCATTTGGGTATTTACTCACTGGTGGCGGTGAATATCGTCAGTTGACCAGGGGAACTAACCGTACAAACGGCAAAGTCTTCATTGCCCAAACCATAGCATCGGATGATTTTGATGTCTTTGCCTGATCTGCCCACCATGCCAGGCCTGACCTGGGTTCCATTTCAAGCTGGCCACGTAGCAGTGATGAATGTCAAGGCTCAAAACTTCCAAACCATCAGCAGAGCTGTTGATGTGATGACTATGCTTGAACACCAGGCTAGAAGTGGCCACGCTATCACAGCGATATTGCATGGTAAGCCAGTTGCCTGCTTTGGTGCTGTGCATATATGGAAGGGTGTCGAGGAAATGTGGTGCTTTATAGAGGAACGTGGGCGTAGATACCCAAAGACTCTGACCAGAGCAGCCATTCAATATCGTGATTTCAGAGTGCTATCACAGAATTTACATAGATTACAAATAATCGTAAGATGTCAAGACTTACGAGCTGTGCGTTGGGGAAATGCGATTGGATTCGAGATAGAAGGCTTGATGAAAAAGTATGGACCAGACGAGGCAGATTTTTTTATGATGTCAAGGAGCTAAACATGGGTGGACTATTTGGTGGTGGCGGTGGCGGATCTACTGCAGCAGCAGAAGAGCAGATCCGAGTACAGAAAGAACAGATTGCAAAGCAAGACCAACAGCTTGCTACACAGGAAACCAACCTGGCTAAGAAAACCCAAGCTGGCATGGCTGCTAGACGTGGTGGTGGCTTACGCCAGCTGCTCTCACAAGAGCGTACAGACAGCGAGTTAGGCGTTACATCTAAGTTGGGTGGAATGTAATCATGGCAGACATGAAATCCAAAATGCAAGAAAAAGTGCATAAGGTGATGAAAGAGTACGCCAGTGGCAAGCTCAAATCATCTTCTGGTCAAAAGGTCAAGTCACGCCAGCAAGCTATTGCTATTGGCATGAGCGAGGCCGAGGCAATCAAGAAGAAAAAGTAAATGGCAATTATCTTAGTCACTAGAGAGTCTGAAAATCAAAAATCGCAATTCGTTGCGCTGACTCAGAAAACCAAAGATGGCACACAAGCCATTGCTGGAAGTGACTATCCGCTGATTACTGCTGATGTAAATCATGTGCGTTTGCATGAAGGCCGTGCGTATATCGCATGGAACATCTATCCAGACTCTGCCAAACTGGCAGCTGGCGCCAGCGCAGACATTGTGCTGGCAGCTGCGCCTGGTGTTACACCACACGTAACCATTGCAATGGAATCAAGCGGTGAC
>JAUKPS010051012.1:0-42837 GCA_032273165.1 Chlorellidium tetrabotrys | reverse complement strand
TGGCCCCAATGGGTTTGAGCACGAGTCCGATTGGGAAACGCAGCCATTCTTTTTTGATCACGAAGCGGGCATTTAGACCTGAGCGATAAACCAGAGTCATGGCCGGAACAAAATCCCAGTTCGAGGTATGAGGAACTCCCACGATGACCAACGAGCGAGTGTCGCTCGGAAGATTCTGGGCGTAGGTCCAACCCATCAAACTAAATATCTGGCTGCAGACAAACTTAATCATGCAATGAATCGCTCTTGGAGAAACTTCAAGAATGGAGCAGGACTCAACTCTTTGCCCGTTGCTTGTTTGATGATGTTGGGTGCCGAAAGACCACGGCCATAACGATGGACATTTGTCTTGAGCCACTCACGCACTTCACCGAGCTTGCCGGTTTCTACGCGCGCCGATAGATCCGGGAAATGTGTTTGCAGAGCTTCATGCAACTGACAAGAGATCATGGTGCCCAAGAGATAACTTGGGAAATAACCAAAAGCACCGCTCGACCAGTGGGAGTCTTGCAGGATACCGACTGACACATCAGGAGGAGTGATACCCAAATAGTCTTGATAGGCCTTATCCCAAGCGGCAGGTAATTGCGCCACTTCAAGTGTTCCGTTAAAAATCGCCAGCTCAAGTTCGAAGCGAATCATAATATGCATACCGTAAGTCACGGGGTCAGACTCAGTACGAATGAGAGACGGCTTCACATCGCTGGCGAGCAAAAACAAATCCTGCGCCGACCAGCCTTTAATATATTCCGGAGCATTTTTGCTATACCACTGATGGACCCAACGGAAAAATTCTGGTGAGGTGGCGAGGCACACTTCCCACAGTCGTGATTGGGATTCATGCATGTCCATGCCATTGGCCTGATTCAGCGGTGTGCCCACATGCTCAGAGGGAAGTTGATTCTCGTAAAGACCATGACCCAATTCATGCACCGTCGATGAAAGCGACATCATAGGGTCATCTTCACGATAGCGTGTGGTGATGCGCACATCCGTCGGATGAAGATTGGTGCAGAACGGATGCACCGAGCGGGCCTGCACTAATTGTTCAGCAGGGAAACCCATCCACGCCACGACATCGTGACAAATTTTTTCTTGCACTTCGATCGGCACAATCCATTTGCGACCGATTGGTTTTTTGCGACGGCTAATGAGGTCTTGAAGTTTGGGACGAAGTTCATCAAAGAGTTTTTTGATCACCGCTGATGTCATGCCAGGGGAGTACTCATCCAGCAAAGCATCGTAAGGGTCTTTGCCCTGGGCGTAGTAGCTTGCTTGTTCGCGAGAAAGACGCACCATCTTTTCGAGATGGGGGGCAAAGAGAGCAAAGTTTTTTTCTTTCTTTGCTGTCACCCAGCCTTCATGTGCAAGGGCCGAGGCCTGGCTAATTTCTTCTACGAGCTTCTGTGGCAAGAGTGTTTTTTTCTCAATGTCCTTGATGGCATTACGAAGAGCTTCTTTCTCTAACTCGTTGGTGGCATTCTTGAGCGCTGTTTGAGCAGCAGCAAAGTATTCTGGGTGCACACTTTTTTCGTGCAACAGTCCGGCAAAGTGTCCCATGGTTTCAGCGCGCCAGGCAGCGGCCCCTTTAGGCATTTGGGTTTCAAAATCCCAGTGGATGAGGGCGTAAGCAGAGCCGAGATGGGCCAATTCGCGAGAGAGCTCGTAATAGTTTTTCATGCTAGAATTCTACAACTTTTCAAAAAAAGCAGGAGAAAGATATGTGGGCCTGGGGCATGTTGTTATTGGCAGGTTTGTTTGAAGTGGCGTGGGCCTATTATCTTAAGGCTTCGCAAGGCCTCTCATTGCTTATCCCTACACTTCTCTTTGTTGTGACGCTCTCAATCAGTATGGGACTACTCGGATTTTCGGTCCGAACTATTCCCCTCGGCGTGGCCTATCCGGTTTGGACAGGAGTGGGGGCGGTCGGTTCAGTGGTGGTGGGAAGTTTGCTTTTTGCCGAACCTTTGGGTGCACTGAAAGTACTCTTCTTAGGATTCATCGTGGTTGGCATTGTTGGCCTTAAGGCCGTGAGCTAGTCCACCAAAGCCACAAGATCGGTGACATCTGTCGGCAGTTCATCATCACTCATGTCCCAATCCATCGCCTGCATCCCTGCGAGGGCTTCTTGATCCAAGGCCGCGTTGCGGTTTTGCACGTTGATAGTCACGAGTACAGCGATGGCCACCGCGGCACTTGCCGTGAGAGGTAACCACCATGAGCGCGCCGGAGGAGCTTTAAGGGGACGAGGGGAGGCGAGCACCGGTTTGTGTTCACGCATGAAGTTGTCGAGTTTTTCAAATTCATTTTTCATACAGTAAATCCTTTGGCCACGAGCTTGGGACGAAGTTTTCCTTTAGCAGCAAACAGACGGGATTTCACGGTTCCCTGAGGAATACCGAGAACCTTGGCGATCTCGTTTAAATCCAGGTCTTCATAATAGTGCAGCATCAACAAGGCCCGCGGTTCTTCTTCTAATTCAAGTAAGGCTTCCTTCACGGCGCGGGTTTCAGGTGATTCACCTTCGGCCGCATTGAGCGAATCAGGATCAAGAGCAACAAAGGTTTTTCCGCCGTGACCGCGCAACCAATCTCTCGCCGTGTTGAGGGCCACAGTATAAACCCAAGTCTTCAACGTACTTTTAAAAGCAAATGTGGGCAGCGCTTTCCATGCTTTAATGAAGGCATCTTGCGTGAGCTCTTCGGCCACATGATGATTGCCGCCAACCATTCCTTGCAAGAAGCGACTTACGCCTCCTGCTTGGGAGGCGTAGAGCGCTTGAAAAGCTTCTTCGCTCTTAGTGATTAGCATGGATTACTCCATATCTCCGTCGACGTCCTTGTCGAATTTCTTACGACGTTTTTCAAACTTTTCACGGAACATTTTTCGTTTTTCATGAAACTTCGCACGCTGCGTTTCATCGAGCAATTCTCTGATTTCCAGCATGGTCTCAAAACCAGCGCGATGGTGAGCAGCTTGAGCTGTTTGCAATTCTTCAAACTTCGCTTTCAATTCATCATTGGTCGCTTTGGGATTTCCGACGGTCGCATGGAAAGCTTCACGGGCGGCCTTAACTTTTGCGCGGGCCTCTTTCTGATTCTCTTTTTTCTTCTTACGAATCTCTTTCATTTTCACAAGCTGCTCATCAGAAAGATTCAGCTCTTTGCGCATCTGTTCGCCGCGCTTTTCGCCTTCTTTCTTCTTGCTCGCACCTGCAAAAGCGACTGAGGTCACCAGCATCAGGGCCATTAATAGCGATAGGTTCTTCATTCGTTTCTCCTTGGGGGTGCCTCATCAAAAGACACTCATATCCCTTAGACGTAGGATAAGGCCGAAAGGTTCACTGGCCAATTATATCAAAAAATACAATAGGTTATGGCGCTCGGCCGAGCGAACTGTTTTTGACGCATAAAGGCATAAATCTCCATGTCTTCCTAGAAATGTGAATGCACTGCGATAATAATAAGATTATCGGGATGTTCTGGGAGGGACATCCTTCAACGATGGAACCAAGGAAGGTGCCACTTGAAGACTACTCTCTCACTGCTCGCGCTCTGTCTCTTTCTCGCGTCCTGCAATCCCCCAGAAACTACAGATTCCTGCGGTCAAACAGCGCAAGCTGAAGACACGGAAGGCAATACTGTAACCGAATGCCCTGTTCCTGATCCAAGTGGTGAGGACACCACACCGGATGATGACGATGATGTTGTTGTGACTCCACCAGATGATTCTGTTGGACCCAATGTTCCTGCGAAAGCAGCTCTTTTCAACGCCAGTGTGAGCTTCACGAATTTCCAGTCAGCGGACATCGACAAGGTCCAGCAGGCCCTGAGCTTCATTCAGAAGATCGTGCGGACCACAGAGTTTCGTGACCGCGTACTCAACCATACCTACCAGGGCGTGAAGCAGTTTGTGGACAGCAACGGTCTCACCAATGAACAGATCTATGAAAAGTTTTTGGATGGCAAAGAGACGCTCTTGCCGGTTATAGATAACCAAATGGATCTGCAGCTCGAACTCTACGCAAACTATTCTACAAGTACGGTGGGCTACACCTACGCGAATACAACGAAGATTTGGATGAACCGCAAATACTTCGACGCCTATGATCCAGAAGAAGTAGCGCGAAACGTGTTTCATGAATGGACACACAAGCTCGGCTTCGGTCACGACTCGTCATCGACGTCGCGCCGTCCGTACTCAGTGCCCTATGCGGTGGGGAACATCATTCAAGATCTAGCGTACAAGCTATAGCTGCACGAGCAGTAGACTCATTCCAGAGACAACAATCCATAACGACAATCCGAAAGCGAGTGGGGACCAACCCACTTGCTTGAGGTTGTCTTTATTCATTTGTAAGCCAATGAGAAAGAGTGTCACGCCGAAGCCGATCTTCGCCAGCATTTGTGTTTGTGGTCGCCAGACGGCCAGCGCCGGCACGAAGGTGAAAAGAGTAGAGACGGCGAGAAAAACCACAATCACCCACGGCACTTGCATTTTTTTGCGACGGGATGATTTGTAAAATAAAGCGAGCACGAAGCAGATAGGGATAATCCACAGCGAGCGCGTGAGTTTTGTTACCGTGGCGAGTTCAAGTGCTTTTTCTCCATAGAGAGAAGCGGCGGCCAGTACGGAGCTGGTGTCGTGAATGGCCAGTGCCGACCAAAGTCCAAACTGCTCTTGTGTGAGCTGCAACCAATGGCCCAGTGGTGGAAAGAGATAGATCGCCACAGCATTTAGAATAAAAACCACACTCATACTCACGGCCATGGAAAGCGCAGAAGCGTTGATGACAGGAGCGACTGCTGCCATAGCACTGCCACCGCAGACAGCTGTTCCCGCCGTCATCAAGAGACTTTGTTCGCGTTCAACTTTAAAAAGCTTTGAGAGAAGATGACCAAAGATAAAAGTCAGAGCGATGCTAATAGCAGTCAGATGCGCATGCTCAATAGAGTTTCTTCCCATGGTGCGCAGAGTGAGACCTGCACCCAACAAAGCCACACTAAGAAAAAGACAACGGGAGCCCCAGGTTTTCGCCAGGGCACGATGCTGATCAGTGAGAGGAAGCACGAGACCTAAGATCAGACCGACCAAAAGCGCGTAATGCATCTACAGCATCCACGCATGAATCAGTACAGCCACTGAGGCCATGGCCAAAACAACACCCAGCATAGTTTCAACTGTTGTCGCTTTGATCTTTCCAGCGATGTTGTTACCGAGGAGTGAGCCACAAAAGAACGCAGCTCCTAAGGGCAAGGCGAGATGCCAATCCATACGCCCGAGTCGCCAATGTGAAAAAGCAGCCGTGGCACTGGTGAATACAATCATAAAGAGGGCCGTTCCCGTAGCACGACGTGCGGGCATACGAAAAATTTTAAGCATCACTGGGGTTTTGATAATGCCGCCACCAATGCCAAACATGCCAGCGAGCACTCCGGAAATCAGACCAAAAAATCCAATAGCAGGAATGCCTGCGCGATATGTGACTTCACCATTTGAACGTTCAATGACCGGTGGAATCTTATTGATGCGATCAAAAGGACCTTCGGTGGTGAGATTGGGTTTTCCTTTAAGAATCCGCCAGCCCATGAAAGCGACGAGCATGGCAAACAACGTTTCCATCGGCTGCACTGGTAAGAGTGTGCTGAGGTAAGCGCCTAAGACCGCACCGAAGAGAGTAGGAATCTCGAGAGCGATGCCCGCGAAATAATCGATGTGTTTAGCGCGCGCATTGAAAATGGTGGAGAGAAGAGCAGACGGTAGTAAGCAGAAAGTCACAACCGCAATCGCCGTGGTGAGCGGAACATCAAAGATCAAAACGAGAATCGGCACCATGAATACGCCACCACCAAGCCCCACGAGCGTGCCGATCATGCTGAGGAAAATACCTAAGGGAAATGCGAGGGCCCACTGGAGAGCGGTGAGAGTCATGTAGTCATTATGGGAGACAGAGGAGAGAAAGGAAAGGGCACCCGTGTCGGATGCCCTAGATATTTATTAGTAGCGAGAGATTTGCTGAGCCGCTTTCTGGAGATTCAAGCGACCGCCAGACACGGTCTTGTCTTTGAGATCAGAGAGTGGCTCAACAGTTGAGAGCATAATTTTCTTTAATTCCGCAGCAGCTTTCGCGGGCTGTGATTTCGACAAAGCTGTGAAGGCCGGTGAGGCCACACTGTGAAGGAACGCTACTGCACCTGCCACGTGAGGTGTTGCCATCGATGTACCGGTCAAGTTACGCGCTTGGTTTCCTGGAACAGTTGAGAACACATCAGTGCCCGGTGCGCCCAAGTCGACGTGAGTTTTACCCCAACCTGCTTGACGGTAGATCTTGTCTTCTTTCGTCGTGTTGGTCACAGAGATGATGTAGTTTGATTCGCAGCTGGTAGGTACGTCGCCAGTTGCATCGATATCCCAAGCTTGGTTCGCTGTCGCAGCGGCGGAAAGAATTCCGACTTGCCCCATAGCTTCGTAGATATCATTCCAAACTTTGTATTGAGCGTCTGAGCATTTGGCCGCATCAACGCCGAAGCTTGAATTTGTAGAGACAACGTTGGCGCCTTTCTTACCTTTAGAGGCGAGCCACGCTTTCTTCTGTTCAAGCACATAGTTGTAACCGCGAAGAACAACTGCCGTGTCGCCTGAAGAAGCGGCCACTGGCATGATTTTTACGTCCCAGTTTACACCAGCGACGTGTTTGCCGTTGTTACCTTCAGCTCCGACAATCCCCGACACGTGCGTGCCGTGCATGCCCGCTGGAATAGTACCGTTCGAGTTGTAACCGTTCCAACCGTTCACATCATCAATGTAACCGTTGCCATCATTGTCTTTACCGTCGCCAGCGATCTCACCAGCATTGACCCAGATGTTGGCCTTCAAATCTTCGTGAGCGATATCTGTGCCGTTATCAACAACCGCCACAACGATGTCATCACCGTCTGTGTTGTTACCGCCGGTACCAATGTCCCAAGCAGCAGCAGCGCCGATTTTTTGTGGGCCCCACTGTTGTGACCAAGAAGCATCATTCGGAGTGGCGCGAGAGCGCAATTGCATTTTGCTATTTTCCATCACACTTTCAGCGCCGAGTTTTTCAGCGGCTGCAAGGCTTGCTGTCACACTCTTGTTGCTGTCAGAGATGAGATAGATGCCAAGTGATGGCACCAAAGCTTCCTTCACGGTAAAGCCCGCGAGGTTGAGAGATTTTTGATTGAGGTTTGGCATCTTAACGATCACATCAGCAGCGTGAGCAACTGAAGAGAGAAGAAGTCCTGTGGCAAGGGCGTTGCGAATGATAGACAAGCGATCCTCCTTGATCGTCTCGAGACTGCATCCTGCAGAAGCGATATTCTTTAATTATCCCCAGCTCTGAGATGTGAGAAACGGGGCAGTATGTGCCATAGATTTCAGTCTTTTCATCTGCTTATGAAAGTATTTGTAAGGCGAATGTGGTGACAGGTTTTTGACTCTAGCGGAAAAATTTGCCGGAAAGGATTTCACTCGGAGTACGAGGTGCGAATTGAACGACTTTAGAGGTGAGCCAATTGAGAAATCCTGGAATCACTTCGCGCTGTTTTCTCTCAAGGCCTCTAAGCCCAATGCGTGCCACAGTTTCTGCGCTCATGGAAAAAATCTCGGCCAGCTTATCCAGATGATTGATTTCGGCTTTGCTCATGAACCCTGTTTTAGTTGGACCAGGGCAAAGGGCCGTCACAGAAATACCGTGCGCCTTCCATTCATGATGAAGCGCCCGTGAGAATGAAAGGGTATAGGACTTCGTCGCGGCATAAACGGCGAAAGTAGGAATCGCTTGAAACGCAGCGGTGCTCGCCACATGCATAACGGCCGAGGGACGCTGTTTAAGCAACGGAAAAAATTCAGCGGTGAGTTCAGTCAGACCACGCACATTCAAATCGATGGTGGCGAGATTTCCTGGGAGATTTTTCTCATTCAATTCTCCCCACTGGCCAACACCTGCATTGTTGATGAGGGCATCGACTGGGAATTTATTATGCTCACACCACTCACGCACGCGACGGGCCTCGCCGGGCCTAGAAAGATCAGCGGCGAGCACATGGCATTCAATTTTGTGTTGAGATTTTAAACGTTGGGCGAGGACTTCAAGACGGGCCTGGTTGCGAGCGACCAGTAAAAGATTTGTTTTCTTTTGCGCGAGTTGTTCAGCGAGGGCTTCGCCGATACCGGCACTGGCCCCCGTGACAACTGCGGCTTGAAATTTCATAGGCCCAAAGATTTCTTAGCTGCTTTACGTTCTCTCATCGCGGTGATGAAAGAAGCATGCGACCACGTCAGCTCATCAGCAGAGACATGGTAGCCGGTGTGGCGATCCCATTGTTCCGCCATGGCGCCATCATTGCGAGAATGAAAGCGGATGCGATCAAGATACTCGTCGCCGATTTTGATATGGCGAGTTTTCCCAGTCATGCGGGCCAAGCGGTAGTGATACTCCGCCACAGCAGCTGTGGTGAGAATCCATGGATTGCCGCCGTAATAAGTATCTTCTGGATAGCGACCCAACGCTGTGGCCACAGAACCGCGCTGGTTGAGTGGGTAGATGCGGTTGAAGGACTCTTCCAAAAGTTTAATAGAGCGTGCGAGACGTGAATCTGTGATGCGGAAATAACCATTATCGCCCACGTGCAAGAACGCCAAGATGATACAGGTATCAAGATTTGAGTGCTTGTAGTCGATGCCCTCTACGCGATCACGAGTGGTGACGAAGTGGTTGTTGGTAACGAATTGATCGAGACGATTTTCCACCAGCACGGCCTGCCACGCGTAGTGCTCAGCAGCGCCTTGGTCATTGAACTTACGGGCAAGGGCCGCGCCTTCCAGCAATGCCTGACGAGTCACCATCAACGTGTAGAAGTGCATGCCTTTGATTTCTTCCCAGAGATCAAAACCAGGTTCTGTCCAGTGGTGAGCAACGTACTCAAGATCGCGTTTGATAAGTGAGCGCGCCGGAAGTTCGGCGAAGTAGAGTGAACTGAGAGATGCGGGTGTCGCACCTTGCTTCATAAGATGTTCAGCATGACGAACAAGGTAGAGCGCACGCAAAGCCGGTGAGTCGTTTTGCGGACGGCCCCAAGGACCGTTAAAGCTTGAACCATCGACATGGTATTTCGGCTCGCCCAAATCCGTGAGTGTTGTTTGTTCTTGAATGAAGAGCGAGAAGTCTACGTACTGCTGAATGTGCTTAGCCTTGATGGCCGATGGCGTTTGACGCTGATCCATCATGACCACATCCATAACTAGGGCCGCATCACGCACCCAGTGGAAAAAATAATCCGGATCGCGACGTTGTGGAGATGCAATAACGGCACCCGCACGGGTTCCTTCTGGTGAAAGGTTCGCCATGAGTTTTTGCCACGAGGCTTTTTCTTGCACGGTGAGCCAGTTTTCTAGCGTGCGCGCGTGAAGAGATGAGGAAACAAAAAGAAGGCAGAGGAGGAGTGTTTTCATGGCGCCATGCTACCCAAATGAAGGCCAAAAAGGCAATTGCGACGCATCGCATAATCCTGGTTTTCGAGTAAGTGTTACCGTAAACTTCCCGCATGACAAAAATCACCGTATCCCCTGAAGATCAGTTGCGCGAAATCCGTCGCGGCGTCCACGAAATCCTCCCTGAAGAGGAGTTTCTCAAGAAACTCAAGAAGAGCTACGAGACCCAGAAGCCTCTTAAGGTAAAATTTGGCGCCGATCCTTCACGCCCAGACATTCATTTAGGCCACACCGTCGTTTTGCAGAAGCTGCGTCTCCTGCAGGACTTCGGCCATGAGATCTACTTCTTGATCGGCGACTACACCGCCCAGATCGGTGACCCCTCAGGGAAAAATAAAACTCGTCCGATTCTCACTGAAGAAGATGTTCGCAAAAACGCGCAAACTTATAGTGAGCAAGTGGGCAAGGTTCTCGACATGTCGAAAACCAAAGTGGTGTTCAATCGCGACTGGCTTGGAAAATTCTCAGGCCTTGATTTGATTCAGCTTATGGCCAAGACGACTGCGGGAGCGATCCTTCAGCGTGAAGACTTCAACAAGCGCTACAACAGTGCTGAACCGATTTATCTGCATGAGATGGTTTACCCCGTTCTTCAGGGCTATGACTCGGTTCACTTGAAAGCTGATCTTGAGTTGGGCGGAACGGATCAAACCTTCAACTTGATGATGGGCCGTACGTTGCAAAACGCTTACGAGCAGGCCTCTCAGTGTATTCTCACCATGCCTTTGATCGAAGGTACGGATGGTGTGAATAAGATGTCGAAGTCCATGGACAACTATATTTCACTGACAGAGTCGGCGACGGATATGTTCGGCAAGTTGATGTCGATCTCTGATGAACTCATGAAGAAGTACTGGACGCTGTTGTCACGTCGTCCGGCCGCTGAAGTCGATGCCATCATCGCGGGACTGAAAGATGGCACACGCCATCCCATGGCCACCAAAAAAGATCTCGCCGAAGAAATCACCGGTTACTACCACGGAGCCGCTGCTGGAAAAGAAGAGCGCGATAAGTTTGAAGCGCGCTTCTCCAAGAAACAAGTGCTAGATGACGTCGAAGTGGTGGAGCGTGCTGCGGGCACTCTCGCTCTGCTCGATCTCATGCGTGAGTTGAAGTTTGTTGAAAGTAACGGTGAAGGCCGTCGTCTCTTAAAACAGAACGCTGTGAAGATTGATGGCAAGGCCCACGCCGCCGAGACCTACGTTCTCTCACCGGGCAGTGAAGTGATTTTGAAAGTCGGAAAACTTCGTCTCGTAAAACTTAAGGCCATCTAATGTCACGCCCCCTTCCACCTGCCGAGATTCGTACCGAGCGTATGATCTTGCGCAAGCATAAGATGGAAGATGCGGCGTTGATGTTTAAAGAGATTGATCAAGACCGCGAACGCCTGCGCCAGTGGTTGCCTTGGGTTGATTTTACGAAGTCACCCGAAGACTCCAAACGCAATCTCGAAACCTGCATTTCATCTTGGGACTCGGGTGATCTCTTTGATTACGGATTCTACACTCACGCTGGCGAATTCGTAGGCCGCGGAGGTTTGCACTCATTAAATTGGGCCATCCCTAAAGCTGAGTTTGGTTACTGGATGACTTCGCGAGGTGAGGGCAAGGGCTACGTCATGGAAGCGCTTGCTGCCATTGAAAAAGAATTTTTCCAAATGGGCTTTGAGCGCCTAGAAGTGCGCTGCGACCCCCTCAATGTGCGCTCTGCTGCTGTCCCTCGTCGTCTGGGCTATCGCCTGGAAGCTGTGTTGGCACGCGAGTCACGTCAGAATGGAAAACTGCGCGACACCATGATCTGGGCGAAGCTTAAAAATGATGAACGCAAAAATATTCCCAAGCGTCCGAGTTTCATCGGGCATTGGAGTGAATTTCTCGAAGAAGACAACGCAAAATATCCGAACAGTGAAGAGTTGCTCGGTCACGGTGTGCGCTTAGGCCATAGGCTTGGACTCAAGGCCATCGGCATTCATTATGAAATGCTTGCCCCTGGTCGCAGAACTTCTTGGCCACATGCCGAGAGCGCCGAAGAAGAGTTTGCCTTTGTTCTCGAGGGCACGCCGGATGTGTGGGTAGACGGTGTCCTTCATCGTTTAGTACCTGGAGATTTTGTGGCGTTCCCCGCAGGCACTGGTATCGCTCATACCTTTATGAACAACACACTTCATATGTGTCGCCTGCTGGTTGGTGGTGAGAGCAATAAGAAAGAAAATAGGATCCACTATCCACTGCATCCAGCGCGCATGGAAGAATGCCGTCGTGATGGCTGGGCGTGGGATGATGTTCCCGCCCGCGAGTTAGGTTCGCATGACGGGATGACAGACGAGCAACGCAAGAAATCTCAGCCGTAATCAGCTTCTCTCACCGCTTGAATTAATTTGAGTCCTGCCTGGGTTTCACGCAAGCTTGGGCGATAAACCAAACAGTGCTTATCTACCACCGCATAATCTCCCACAGGATTAAGGCGTGTTCCTGCAAGAGCGCGGGCCACACGCTCAGGGAGCAAAGCAATCCCTTCGCCGGCCATCGCCAAATGCGCGGCCACTTCCAATGAATCCGTTTCAATGAGTTCGTCAGGAAAATCTTTGAGCTTCATCTGCAACTCTTGGCTCTGGAAAATGCCAGGATGAAGGATCAGACGATCCTTGTATTTGCCCTTAATGCAGTAAGGACGGACTTGATCTTTATAAAGCTCTTTAATAACGAGATCGTTATGAGGAACAGGATTCACCACCAGACCCGCATCGATGCGCTTAGAGATAATATCTTCGGCGATATGACGAGAAGGCCCATGCTGGAGAGTCAGACGCACGAGTGGTGCGAGTGAATGAAGCTTGCGGTAAAGCGGTGGCAGAGCAAAGAGCGCCACCGAGGCATGGATACCAAAACGAAAGCGTGCGCGCAGTTCTTTATCATCTGATTCCACCGCCTGCATAAAATCCTGCCAAGACTGTCGCAAAGGAAGAGCATGGGACTTCAACTTCTCACCAAAAGTGGTGAGCTCCATGCCTTGGCGACCCCGGCGAAACAAAGGTTGGCCCAGGTCGCGCTCCATCTTCTTAAGCCAATGACTTAAAGCGGGTTGGCTGATTCCCAGGCGTTCAGCGGCTCGGGTCATGTGATTTCGCTCAGCAAGCTCGAGAAACCATTTCAAATCTTCAGAACCAATCATAAATATTCCTTATTAGATCAATGCAGATCATTCATTTTATCTATTCTCTCAAGAAGGGCAGTATCTCGTCAACAGGTCGACGACCTAACCCTCAAGGAGCCCAAAATGAAAACTCTCGCCTTCGCGCTTATGACATTCGCCTCTGTTTCTGCTTTCGCCCAAACTGAACTCTCACGTGAAGTTTCTCGCCACACGCAAGAAATCGTCGTGAAGGTCGATGCTACTTCAGTTCGCTGTTCTTCTTTAGGCTACTCTCGCCCAGAGCTTAAGGTTGATGTGCCAGCGCTTGATTGGGCAGCGACTTTTAACCACCGCACTTTTGGTGAAGGCCAGCCGTGCATGACATCTATTGAGTGCAAGACTTACCTCGAGCCAGCTGAGTTCATTACAGCGGGTGCGGGCGACGTCAGCGCACCGTTGACTATTGTCCACACAGAAAAAGGTTGGATCAACGAACAGACAGGGATCTGCTCACGTTGGTTGCAAGAAGATCTAGAAATGACACTTAACGGTGTTGTGTTCCGCCACCAACGTACGGGCAACTTGGGCGACATCAGCGCCGAAGCTTGCAAAGCTCTTTTTAACTAGATTCTTTAGGGGTCACGCTCAACAGCTATGATGTCTGAGCCTGGCCCCAACTTCATGCCAAACTTCTTGAGTCCCGTCGTGGGAATATCAAATAATAAGTGAGTCTTAGTTGGTGAATCAGCGTCGAGCTGAAATTCCTCATCCATCATGAAACGATCGACCAATGTCAGCTCATACAGATATTGCTTCTGGGCACTACCGGCCATGGTCTCAGCGACCGCGATACTATTCTTAACAATCTTCTTTTTTTCGCGCGGGTAAAATTCCTGTGAGCCCCATAACAAAGAAAAATCCGTCGCTTTGAGTTTGTAGACTTTTTCAGTGGTGTTATGAAGCATGAGATTGAGCTTCAGCATTCCTTCGAGCTCTTCTAGGCGATAGTAGTAAGTAATCCCATCACGTTTCTCGACGTGCATAAATCCGCCGCCGGTACCTACCAGCTCCTGTTTTGTTTTGTAGCGGACTTCGTTTCCAGCGCAAGAGACCAACAGAGCCAGTAAGCATAACATGCGCATCAGTAGCCTGCTCCGGCCTTACCTGTGGTCACGAGCTGTACTCCAGAACTGGTGCCAAGACGAGTGGCTCCCGCTTTAATCATGGCCTCGGCGGTCGCGGCATCACGAACACCGCCACTGGCCTTCACGCCTAAGTTCTCACCCACTGTTTTGCGCATGAGTAAAACATCTTCGATCGTCGCACCGCTGGTTGAGAAGCCGGTCGAGGTTTTTACGAAGTCTGCTCCGGCCGACCAAGAAGCCTGGCAGGCCTTCACTTTCTCCTCCTCATTTAAGAGGCAGGTCTCAAGGATCACTTTTAAGAGCGCCCCTGATTTGTGGCAAACCTCTGCGAGTGTTTGGATATCTTTTTCGACGATATCCCACTCCCCATTTTTAGCAGCGGCAATATTCATCACCATGTCGATCTCTTGCGCTCCATGCTCAAGGGCCCACTTAGTTTCCGCAACTTTGGCGGCGGTCGGTGTGCAACCAAGGGGAAAGCCCACCACGGTGCAGACTTTCACGCGCGATCCTTTCAGTTCTTTGGCGGCCTGAGGCACGTAGAACGGATTAATACAGACGCTGGCGAAATTGTGCGTGCGCGCCTCATCGCAAAGTTTGCGAATTTGCATGCGAGTGGCGTCAGGCTTGAGAAGGGTGTGATCGATGTATGATGCAAAATCCATAACTAACCTTTGCGTGGATCGGTTGATTGGACAATAGGACGGTGAGCATGGCGGGCGAGAAACGCGTCTACGGCCGCGCTGTGAGCGAGGGGATGAATGTCACGAAAGCGCATCCAGTCTAAGCCCGCGTAAAGTGTAAGAGTGACTTGATTCCATTCGCCGGCCTCAGGTGTCGCCATCCAACTCGAGAGCCAATTCATCACAGATACGATGCGATCATTGAGTCGTTGGGGATACATAGCGGTTTGATCGAAATTGGATTTCTTCATAAGGAAGAGACCGACGCCCGCATCCATCATACGTTCAATGGCGGTCATACGGTTTTCTTGATCGAGACTCAACTGTTCCCAGTTATGCTTGCGACCTAAGTGTTGAAGAATAATGCGTGAATCCCATACCGGTTTTCCATCATCAATAAGACAAGGGATCTGATTGGTGGGATTGAGCTTCAGGAGTTCAGCAGCGCCAGGCGCCTCATATATATTGATGACCTTGAACTCGAAAGGAATGTTTTCCATCGCCATGCGGAGTCGGCGGACAAAAGGCGAGGGCATGGAGCCGACAAGTATATAAGACATAGAACCTCCCAAATGTGCCTTAAGTGTACGGCCCCAAACTACAGTGTCTATTCTTTTGACAGTTTTCCCCCTCCTAAACCCCCGAAACCCCTCAACAAAACTTGGCACGATTATTGGATATAAGACTGCAAACATGGTCACTGTCCGGGGAGGACAATATGAAGAACACTTTCAAACTTGTACTTTTAGCTTCACTCGTCGTTTTCGCATCAGCTTGCGGAAAGAAAAATGAGTCGGGCGGTAGCGGCTCATACGGTAACCTCGTTTCTGATAGCTCTCAGTTGAGTGATAACTCGATTGATGCTGTGAAGAACTTTACTCGTTGGATGGATACAAACATTCCAGTCGGCCAGGCCAACAACTTATACGGTAACGTCGCACTCTTTTATCAGTCATCAAGTGCTATTGGTGATGTGGGTTCTAACTGTGTTGAAAAAGAATTCTTGGGAATTCCTTACTACTACTGCTCAGGCTATTCTTCGAACAGTGGTACCACGGGAGATAGCTGTAAGGTCACGATCTTGGGCGGTGTTCAAACTCGCGCTGTTAAGTTGCAGAACCCAACTTTGAACAAGATCTATAATGCATCAGCGAATAAATTAGTTTTGATCAACGCGACTCAAACGAACCCGTCTTCATACTTGCAAAACGTGTACACTTTGAGTTTCCAAGATCAACGCGGTAACGCAACATCGAACCCTGAGTACGGAACAGTGAAGTCTTACACTATCGACACACAGTACCACTCAGCGATTCAACCGATGGTGGTTACAGAAAACAACAGTGGTTCATATAAGCGCTTGAGCCAAATTAGCTACAACTTGTCTGGTGTGACTGATATCTGCGGTGTTGAGTAGAAAACTAAAAGAATCTCCAAGAAGGGCCCCTTTCGGGGCCCTTTTCTATTTCTAGCCGATCAACTTACTCAAGCAATATTTGTCCAATCCGTTTTTCTTGGTCCCTGCGCCTCTTGCGGTTATCCTGAAATTACTTTTTTCAGGAGAAATTCATGGGTAAGTATCACGCCGACCTTCGCGACATTCAGTTCAACCTTTTTGATGTTTTGAACATCACGCGCCTTCCGCAGTTTGGTCTGGGAGAAGGTGACTACAAAGGCATCCTTGAGGAGTACAACAAGTTTGTTGAGAATGAGATTTTCCCATCGCGGGAACCATCGGACGTCCATGGCGTGAAGATGATCGACGGAAATGTGAAAGTCGCTCCAGAGCTTCATCCTGTTCAGAAAGGTTTCCACGAGAATGGTTGGTTCGCACTCGGTTTCCCTGAAGACATCGGTGGAACTCCTGTGCCGGAAGCACTTTATACAGCGTGTATGTCACTGGCGACGGGTGCGAACTGCGCGTGGATGATGTATCCAGGCTTGAGTCGTGCGGCCATGAACGTGATTCGTCTCAAAGGCACTGACTTCATGAAGACTCACATCATGAGCAAAATGATGACGGGGGAGTGGGGCGGAACCATGTGTCTCACAGAAGCGGGCGCAGGTTCAGATGTAGGTGCTTTGAAAACCACAGCAAAACCATTGAGCGGCGGTAAGTACGCTATCAAAGGCGCGAAGATCTTCATTTCGTCTGGCGAGAGCGATCTCTACAGCAACAATATTCATCTCGTACTCGCGCGTACTCCGGGCGGCGGCGAAGGCACCAAGGGGATTTCTCTCTTTGTTGTTCCCCGTTTCAAGATCAACGATGACGGATCAATGGGCCCAACCAACCATGTGCAATGTTCGAAAGTCGAACACAAGATGGGCATTCACGCCTCGGCCACTTGCGAGTTGCAGTTCGGTCAAACCGGCGAAACCGAAGGCTGGATGATCGGCGATGAGTTCGAAGGTATGTCGACCATGTTCATCATGATGAACGAAGCGCGGTTGTACTGCGGAATCCAAGGTGAGAGCCAAGGCAACCTGGCGTATCACATGGCGGACAAGTATGTGCGTGAACGCGTACAGTTCGGCAAAGAACTTATTCATCACCCAGACATTCGTCGCAATCTTTTGCGTATGCGTGCGATGGGCCGCGGGATGCGTGCTCTTTGTATGTACACCGCCGATCTCTTCGACAAAGTTCACGAGACCGGTGATCACAAGTACGAAGGTCTGATTGGTTTGCTTACGCCGATCTGCAAAGCTTACTGTTCAGAGCAGGGCTTCCAGGTGGCGGTTGAATCTTTACAAGCACACGGCGGTTACGGTTACTGCACTGAGTACGGTGTTGAACAGTTCGTGCGTGACACTAAGATCGCAACCATCTACGAAGGCACCAACGGCATTCAGGCCATCGACTTCGTGATGCGGAAAATTTTGAAAGACGGCGGTAAGTCGATCACAGCTTTGTCAGCTGAGATCATCGCGACAGTGGGCAAGTTAGATGACGCTACCTTCAAGAAAGAAAAAGAGCTTTTCGGTAAAGTTCTCATGAGTGCTCAGTCCACCATGCAGCATCTTTCAGGCCTCGCACAAAAGAACCAATTCAGTCTGGTGCTTCAGCATTGCACGGACTTCCTCCAGTTTGCCTCTCAGATGGTTGTGGCGTGGCGCTTGATGGAATCTGCTGAAATTGCTCAGAAGAAATTGGCGTCTGCCACTGGTGACGAGAAGAAATATCTCGAATCAAAAATGGTCGACTTTAAAATCTACTGCTCACACTATCTTGTACATAATTTGTCGATCGCTAAAACCATCACTGATTTGAGTGATGACGTGTCAGCGTTAGAGCTGTAAACTTAGATTAATTTTTAGGTTTATTGGTTTAAAGGTTTCACGTGTTTAAAGAAAAAGTCTTTGGGTTGGCCCGAGAATTCTCGGCGCAAACCCATGGCTCCAGCGACTATGACAAAGATGTCCTCTTTGTTATGGGCGAGAACGACCATGAGTTTGTTCCCTGGAGTTACATTCAGAAGCATGCGACGGAGATCAACTCTTACAACCATTTGAAGAGTGAAGGCTTCGTTTACAGTGCTTACGAGTTCTTGGAGCTGCACACCTTCGATGAATGGTATCAAAAACAATTCTCAAAGCGCCTCACCAGCAAGTCCATGAAGACCATTGGCATCTTGCACCGTCCAGATCAAAAAGCGATTTTTGATACTGTCGAGGTGGTTCACAAGACACATCAGATCCTCAAAGAGCACAAAGTTCTGATCAACGGCAAGAATCTTCCGGTTCAACTTGGGGAGTGGTACGCCAAGATCATTTTCGGTCTTCATCAAATCAAGAGCTCAAGCCAACGTGGTTTTGATTTCAAAACCGAAAACGGCAAGCTGGTTGAAGTGAAAGTTGATTTCCACGATGCCACCAGCCCTAAGGGCGTGAAGGTGAAGAAGAGCCTCGCGGAACTTTCTGATTACGTGATCATTATGTATGTGGCGAAAAACTTCACCATTCGCGATGTGCTCTTCCTCGATAGCGAATTTGTTTTGCGCAAGTTTGATACCAAGGGCCACACCATTTTCTTGAAAGACCAAGACGTGCAGAACTACTTCTTCAGTCGTTCAGATAAGCACTACGATAAGGTCGTGAACAAGTCAGCGTTATTGCGTTTTGCGAGCCCCCAGCTCGCCATGAAACTCGAAGACAAACTCTAAGCTTTTGTTGACAGGCGCGCCGCGTGGGCCAGACCATGCCCTCCTTATTATTCAAGGAGTTCTCATGCGCTTGTTCGTCCTCATGTTGTTGCTCGTATCCTCAGCTTTCGCTGCTGATCGCACCGGTCAATTCGGTGTCGGTGGTAGCCTCGGTTGGAACTCACCCGTTTTCGGTCACCCGTTCAATGATATCGCCGATGGCCAGTCGAATTGGGGCGTCCATGGTCGCTACCACTTCAACTCAAATTGGGGTGTAGAACTTGGTCACTCTCGTCACGAGTTTGATGACGTTGCCGCTGCTCTCGAAACGACAGGCCTCACAGCATTGTACCGCTTCAATGGTGCCTCACGCTTCAGCACTCTTGCTGGTTTGGGTCTCGCTCATGCTGATTTCAATGATACACAAGATTGGCGTTCTGTTTACAAAGCACTCGGTGGTGCTGAGTACGACATCATCCCAAGCCTCGTTGCAAGTTTGATTGCAGACTACCAGTACGTTGACGGTCGCTTCGGCGGCGGCGGCGAATACGCAGTGGGTAGCAATCCTGCCCACGTTCTCTCGGGTCGCGTTGCTTTGACTTGGTACTTCGGCGGCAGCAAAGCGGCTCCAAAAGAAGAGAAAGCTCCGGTTCAACAAACTCCAGCAGCTCCAGTTGCTGAAGACAAAGACAGCGATAATGACGGCGTTCTTGATAGCAAAGACAAGTGCCCTGCCACTGCGGCCGGTGTAACAGTCAATGCTTACGGTTGCGCGAAAGAAGAGAAAGCGGAAATCAAAATCAACGTTGAATTCGCTTCGGGTAAAACAGACGTTCAAGGTCAGTACCGCTCACAGCTCTCTGAGCTTGCTGACTTCCTTAAAGCAAATCCTCACACAACAGCAGTGATCGAAGGGCACACAGACAGCTCTGGTTCAGCTGCACTTAACAAAAAACTTTCTCAGTCACGTGCTGAAGCAGTGAAGAATTACCTCATCAAGGAATTCGGAATTGAATCTCGTCGTTTGAGTGCGACAGGTTTCGGTCCGGATAAGCCGATCGCCGGTAACGACACCCTCGAAGGTCGTCAGACCAACCGTCGCGTTGTTGCGGTAGTTACAGAGTAGACAAAAGGGGCCCCGAAAGGGGCCCTTCTTTTTTATTAAGAGCGATTAGAAAAGTAAGTATTCCGCCACTCGGCACTCGATATCACCATTATACAAAATGATCTTACGAGACGAGCGCAGGGAAATAGATTTCAACAGCGGCAAGTTTCCAGTCAACACACCGGCACGGTGGCCCTTCCAGTTCTTTTTCCAGTTCTCACCCACATCATGATAGAGCGCGCGCAATTCTTCATCCTGCCCGGCCTGCAAACGTTCGCCGTAAGGTGGATTACAAATGAACAACGTTTTCTTCGAAGGCGCTGGGAGAGTTTCCGCCCGCATTTGGATCAAGGGAATGAGTTTGCTCATACCAGCGACCCGAATATTTTCTTTCGCTGCCTGAAGTACTTTTTCATCCATATCACCGCCTGTGAGCGTCGGCATTTCTGCTTCTAGACGACGCAGGCCCGCGGTGTCTTGATCCATGATCTCGTTGGTGAGGGCATGGAAATCTTCGACGAGCTGCTTGTCCTTGTTGAACCATTGCAGTGACAGGAACGCCCATGGGCGCATGTTCTTTTTGTAGTCTTTCAACTTGATCCACTGAGGAGAAATACCACCCGCAATCAAGCCGCCTTCAATGAGGAAAGTGCCTGAGCCGCACATGCCATCCACCAGACCTTCGGTTTTCGGGTCCCAGTTCAAGAGCATAAGAATTCCGGCGGCGAGATTCTCGCGCACAGGAGCTTCCGTCGGCACACGACGATAGCCACGATTGCTCAGGGGATTTCCGCAGAGATCCAACATGAGTTGAACTTTATAGAGGCCTTCTTGGGCATCATCGATACGAAGCAAGTAAGAAAGGTCCGGATGCTCTTTTTCCACACTCGGACGACGGTTTTGATTGTGATTGAACCAATCCACGATGGCGTCTTTCGCCTTGAGATTGGTGAATTGTGAGTTCGTGAAGAACTCGCGCTCTTGTGGGAGCTTGCCGTAGATGGTGGTCAGGCGGAAGGTCTGGTGCACATCCATGAGACTCTTCCAGTTGATATCGGCGAGCTCTTGGTACATGGACTTTTCGTTGTGGCACTCGAAGCTATAGAGGCACTTGAAAACACGACTGACGACCCTTGAAGTCAGGATGGCCTTGAGGGCCATGAGAGGGTTGTTAGCCGTGAATGCCGCTCCGCCTCTCACATGAGTGACGCTTTCAGCACCCGCTTCACGGAGCTCTTTCTCGAGGACATCCTCAAGACCAGTAGGGCAAGAGGCGAAGTAGTCAAAACTATGCTTTTCCAAGGGGCAGGGCCTTTGTTTACCCTCAATGAGACTTAGACATCCTTGAAGGTAGGGTGATTTGATGTTAATTTGTGCGGCATATCTATCAGACCTCGTCTTCGAGGGAAAGGACTGTTTATGAAAGCCACATTTTCTGAGGCCACTTACGGCAGCTCAACTCGTATTAAGTACAAAGTAAAAGACATCGGCCTTGCCGACTGGGGCCGCAAAGAAATGAAGCTCGCTGAAGCCGAAATGCCAGGCCTTATGGCGCTTCGTGAAGAGTACGGCAAAACTAAGCCCTTGAAAGGTGCTCGCATCGCGGGCTGCCTCCACATGACCATTCAAACGGCCGTGTTGATCGAAACATTGACTGACCTGGGCGCGGAAGTGACTTGGTCTTCATGCAACATCTTCTCAACTCAAGACCACGCAGCAGCAGCTATCGCGGCTTCAGGTGTTCCGGTCTACGCTTGGAAAGGCATGAACGAAGAAGAGTTCAACTGGTGCATCGACCAGACGATTTTCTTCGGCGCTGACAAAAAGCCGTTGAACATGATTCTCGATGACGGCGGCGACTTGACTGAAATGGTGATGAGCAAATACCCAGAACTCTACAAGGGCATCAAAGGTATCTCTGAAGAGACGACAACCGGTGTTCACCGTTTGTACGAACTCGCGAAAGCCGGCAAATTGCCAGTTCCATGCATCAACGTTAACGACTCTGTGACTAAATCAAAATTCGACAACAAGTACGGCTGCCGTGAATCTTGCGTGGATGCTATCCGTCGCGCCACTGATGTCATGATCGCTGGTAAAGTTGCTGTTGTTGCTGGTTTCGGTGACGTAGGTAAGGGCTCTGCGGATTCACTTCGCGGTGCTGGCGCTCGTGTAATCGTAACTGAAATCGATCCTATCTGCGCTCTTCAAGCGGCGATGGAAGGTTTCGAAGTTAAGCGTATGGACGACGCAATTAAAGAAGCGGACATCGTTGTAACTACCACTGGTTGCAAAGATATCATCGTTGAGCGCCACTTCCGTAACCTGAAAGATAAAGCGATCGTTTGTAACATCGGCCACTTCGACATCGAAATCGACATGGCATGGTTGAACAAGAACTACGGTCACACTAAAGACGTCATCAAGCCTCAAGTTGATAAGTACACGATCGATGGGAAAGACCTGATCATTCTCGCTGAAGGCCGTCTCGTAAACTTGGGCTGTGCCACTGGTCACCCAAGCTTCGTGATGTCAGCATCATTCACGAACCAAGTTTTGGCCCAGCTCGAACTTTGGAACAACGCTGATAAGTACGAGAAGCAAGTTTACATGCTTCCGAAGTTGCTCGATGAGAAGGTGGCTCGTTTGCACTTGAAGAAGATCGGCGTTGAGCTCGATACTCTCAGCAAGTCGCAAGCTGACTACCTCAGCATCTCGACTGAAGGTCCATTCAAGCCTGAGTACTACCGCTACTAAGAATGAAGATTTTTATCGCTTGTGATCATGCCGCATTTGAAGCCAAGGAAGCCCTTAAGGGCTCCTTGGCCAGCGGTCATGATCTCAGTGACCTGGGCACTCATTCGGCCGACTCCGTTCATTATCCAGAATACGCCGCTAAGCTCGCTCAAGAGGTTTTAAAACATCCGGGCAGCCGGGGCATCCTTTTGTGCGGCTCAGGCATCGGCGTGTCTATTGCCGCCAATCGCTTTAAGGGCATTCGTGCGGCCCTCTGCCGCGATCTCGACGACGCCGAAATGTGTCGTCGTCACAACGACGCTAACGTCATTTGCCTCGCTGGCCGTAAAACGCCAGCGGCTTTGATGGCGGAAATGTGTCAGAAATTTCTCTCTACAGCGTTTGAAGGCGGTCGCCATCAAACACGTGTAGAGATGATGGAAAAACTCTAAGGCGTCGCTGGGGCAGGCCCTACAGCTGCTGGGGCCGGAACTTCTTGCATGGCCTTATCCATATCAAATCTTGTCCATGCTGAGCTTCTGTAGCGATTCGAAATGATATCGAAGATACCTTTTGAGGTGTCCTTCGTGATGTCAGCTGACGCCATCGCCTGTTCAGCAAAGGTTTCAATTTGAACCGCATCTCGCTTGGCTTCTTTGGCCAAAGGATTTTTGAAACTCGCATCAGAGTCTCGGTTACGGCGAGCCGATGAAGAACCACTGCCGCTGTAATTGTAGCCTGTGCCTGATCGTCTCCCAGATGTTGCGGCGACTTCTGTATCAGCAAGACCGCCACCGGAAACGCTTGATGGCAAAGAGGCGTCGGCCTGTGAGGCCGTAAGGGCGGCTAGGCGAGGCGGCATACCCAGTTTGTTAATCTCACGAGCGAGTTCCGTTTTCTTTTTATCTAAAGAGACACCCGGGACATCACTGATGTTTGCGCTATCGAGAAGTCTTTTTGATTTGGCGTTCAGTTGAGCACCCAAGGCACTTACGTTGGCTTCATTGAATGCACCGTTCGTTTCATTGAGCAAACGCAATGGATCGGCGATATCAACACCACCGAAGCCGATGCTGCCCATCGCTGCGGAGAAGGTACCGTTTAGGCAGGTATTGTTCTTCTTACAAGTACAGCTTGCATCTAGGCTCGCTTGACCATTTTTGATTTGAGCGCAAGGAGCTGGCGTGCTCGTTGGACTTCCGTTATTGGCCAACTCGGCCACAACACAAACTTTCTTCCAGTTGTTGTAGTCAGTGGCCTGCGACGTCGGCTCAGAACAGAAGCAGTTGGTCTGAGTGTGGGGGTTACAATCACCAGCACCTGGCAATTTGTTAGCGATCTCGCGAATGCCCTTTGCGTAGCTCTTGTGGTTACCGGCTTTTTTAAAGAAGATACCACTCATCAAGCCGGCCGCGCCGATCTTGAGGCCCATCTTCCAATCCATCACTGCGCCCTTCGCAACATAGGCGACATAACAAGCTGCTGTCGCTGCATAGATGCCACCTTGTATCGTCGCTGTCTTGGCACGAGTCTCGTGGGTGCGGGCCACAGCATACATCGACTCTTTTTGTGCATCAGCAGCGTTTTCAGCGGAAGCTTGTTGGGCCGCTTTTTGACCCATAAGCTGCATGCCTGAAGCGATCACTTCGCCGCCCATTGGGATATAAATGCAGTAGTCTGTTTTTTTATTTGCATCGGCATCTGGGTTTTGGTTTTGCCCTTGGCCAGTAGTGGCGGCACCGTCAGTTGGCGGAGGATTCGATCCAGTAGTAGGAGGATTCGCTCCAGTGGCTGGAGCTTCCGTGGTTGAACGCATGGCAATCTTAGAGCCACCGTTGGCGGCAGCCACTGTTCCCATCACCGCATAGAGCTTAGGCAAGATCTCTTCGATCATGCCGCCCATACCACCTTTGATAACTTGGCCTGGCTTTCCACTCTCGTCTGCACAGCCGAGTGTGGTGTCATACTTTTTGCCGAGCTTAGCGCATTCAGTTTCGAGAATTTTTTGCGTGCGACCTGAGTGAACATAATTGTTCGCTTCGAGCTGTTCAGCATCGGTCAGTGGTTTCGTCGTGGAGTTATCGAAGGATTCATTGAGCGTTTGGGCAAACGCCTGTCCTCCCACGAGTTGAAAACTAAGAGCTAAAACCCATAAATGCTTCATAAGGCAAATCCTTGATATTCTTATCGTAAGTTTACCATGAGGCCGCCTTTTGGCCGGCCAGGCAAAGAGCTTCATGCTGCGCGAAGTCAATAAAAACCATGGATTGCCTCACTCTGGGCCTCAGGCAGGGGTCTCTCTAAGTGCAAAGAATAATTATCATTTGACGCTAAACTTAGGGGGAAGATAGGGTAGGGGCATGATGGAAAAGAAATCCCCCGTTCAGCATACCCACGACAATGATCTCACTCATTCAATGGTTCACTACCTATTGGCGATCCATAAATTGAAAGAGACTAAGGGTTACGCTCGCGTGACTGATATTGCTAACGAGATGGGCCTTACGAAAGGTTCCGTTTCTACTGCTCTCAGTAATCTTCGCAAACGCGAACTCGTTCTCGAAGACGAATCAAAATTTTTGAGTCTCTCGCAAGCGGGCCATCACGCTGTTCACGATATTCTTTCATCGCGCACTTTGATGTTCTATTTCTTCAAAGACATCGTCGGAGTGAGTGAAGAAACCGCTCACAAAGATTCGTGTTTGATGGAGCATTTGATGAGTGAAGAAACTCGCAACATGTTCTTTGAATTTATGAAAGGTCTTGTGGCCGGCGAAGCTAAAAAACGTGAGTACACGACGTCGTTCGATTTTGCTCAATTCAATCACGCTGAAGATTTTGTCGATATCCAGAAGGGCGACAGCTACCTCAAGTGAACCGACGCAATTTTGTAGTTCTTTCTATCGGTTACTTCCTTATCCTCTTCAACTACCCACTTGTTCGTGCCGCCAGCACGACGTTTTTTGTCGAAGCTTACGGGGCCAAGGCCTCGCCACAAGGTTGGCTCGTGGCCGTACTGATGCTGATCGTGGCAGTTGCGTCGTCGAATCGACTGCAGGCACGTTTAGGTTTTCATCGAACGTTTGTCATCGTCAGCTGTTTCAGCGCGATGATTTTCACCCTGAGTTACTGGGCCTATCAGCAAGGATTTAAGCCTGGCGCCTTCGTGCTTTTTTCTTGGAAAGAAGTCTACATTGTCCTGCAGATTCATCTCTTTCTTGCATATGCAAATTCCTGGCTTAAGCGTGAGGAGTTCTTGCGTTGGATTGGTCCACTCGGTGCGATGGGGAGTTTCGGTGGTGTTCTAGGTGGACTGCTGACGTCGTGGTTTGCTCGCAACTGGGGAACTGGAGCGACCTTGCTTCTCGGGCAGGTGTTTGTTTTTCTTCCAGCAGTTTTGGCGATGGGGCTTGATAAAATTGCTGGAACTCAAGCGACACAAAAGACCGGTGAATCTCCTCTGAAATCGATCAACACTCCCGCGTTGCGCCGATACGTCGCCAGCGTTGCGGCCATCGTTGCGCTCACTCAAATCGTCATTAACATTGCGGACTTTCAGTTTAGCCTCGTGTTCGAAGCGGCGATCCAAGATGCCAGTGAACGAACGGCTTATTTGGGTAACCTCTACACGGCCACCAATGCTTTAACTCTTGTTCTACAATTGGCCGTTTTACCGCTGCTTTTGAAATACATCGGCGAGCGGATGTTGCATTTTTTCATTCCGCTGTCCTACCTTCTTTGTCTGGCATTAGGACTCAATGGTGGAGTGTTGCTGGCCAGTGCCATTTTTTACACTTATCTCAAGGCCAGTGATTACTCGCTCTTTAGCGCCGGCAAGGAATTACTCTATCATCCGCTTGCCCCACTGCAAAAATATGGGGCGAAATACCTCACTGACATGTTCGTCTATCGTGCATCTAAGGCCGGCATCGCTGCCGTCTTGATTTATTTCCAGTCTCCCGGGATGCTTATAGGGATGATGATCACGGCCCTCGTCCTTTGGCTGGTCCTCGTCGTGTTCACGTTTTCCCAATACCGCCGTCTTTTCACCTAAGAGGTTTTTTATGCAAGCACTTTTAAAGCCCTCGTCATTGCGTCACGGGGCCATTCCTTTTGATCAAATTCAAATCGCTGATTTTTTGCCAGCTCTCGATAAGGCACTTGAGCAAGCGCGCGCCGATCTCGAAACCTGGAAGAAGCAAACGGGCACAAGTTTCAACGATGTGATCGTTAAGCTGGATGACCTCCGCGAAACCGTGGGTCAAGTTTCAGGCATCTTCTACAACCTTCACTCAGCTCACTGTTCGGAAGAGCTAGAAAAGATCGCCCCTGATATGTCTTCACGTCTTACCACCTTCAGCAACGATGTGACTCTTGATCCGGTCGTCTTCGCCCGTGTGAAAGAGTGCTGGGAAAAACGCGACTCACAGACACTCACCACTGAAGAACGTACTATCCTAGAAAAAACTTACCGTGGATTTGTGCGTAACGGTGCCAATCTGAATGCTCAAGCGAAAACACGTTTGCGTGAAATTGATGAAACACTTTCGAAAACAGGTCTAGCGTTTTCACAGAACGTCTTGAAGGCCACTAACAGTTTTGAAAAGTACATCACTAATGAAGCGGATTTGATCGGCCTTCCTGATTCATTCAAAGAAGCTTCTGCAGAAGCCGCCGAGAAAAAAGGCAAGAAGGGTAGCTGGCTCATCACACTTGATTATCCGATGCTGATTCCTGTCCTGACGTACTCAAAGAACCGCGAGTTGCGCAAAGAAATCTTCATGGCAAACTCGTCAAAATCTTTCGGCGGAGAGTTTGATAACCAGGCCAACGTTTTGCTCATCACTAAAATGCGCCACGAGCGTGCACAGCTTTTGGGCTACCAGACTCACGCGCATTTCGTGCTCGAAGAGCGCATGGCCTCTGAGCCAGCTAAAGTGAATGCGTTCCTGGAAGATTTACAAACCAAAGCAAAACCACAAGCACTCAAAGAAGTGGCCCGCTTGAATGCGCTAGCGCTTGAACTTGATGGCATCCAACAGATTGAGCGTTGGGACAGTGGCTACTACTCAGAAATTCTCAAGCAACGTGAAATCGGCTTGGACGAAGAGCTCCTTCGTCCGTACTTCCAACTCGAAAAAGTTGTGGAAGGTGTATTCGCCGTTACTAAACGCCTCTACGGCCTTGAGTACAAGGAAGTCTTCGATCTTCCGAAATACCATGAAGACGTCCGTATCTTTGAAGTCAGTGATGCCAAGAAAGGCTTCATCGGATTGTTCTACATGGACTTCTTCCCTCGTGAAACGAAACGCGGTGGAGCGTGGATGACCAACTTGTCAGACCAGGGTCTGATTCGTGGCGAAGTTCGCCGCCCACACGTCGGTATCGTTTGTAACTTTACCAAGCCCACAAAAACGAAACCATCGCTCTTGACCTTGAATGAAGTGACCACGCTTTATCATGAGTTTGGTCATGCTCTTCACGGCTTGCTCTCACAGTGCCGTTACACATCGCTTTCGGGCACAAGCGTGTACTGGGACTTCGTGGAGCTTCCGTCACAGATCATGGAAAACTGGGTGCAAGAAAAAGAATGTCTCGATCTCTTCGCCGTCCACTATGAAAATGGCAGCAAGATTCCGGTGGAGCTCGTGAATCAAATTAAGAAGGCCGGCAATTTCATGGAAGGCACCGCTACCATGAGACAGCTCACCTTCGCCAAACTTGATATGGCCTGGCATGCGGCCGACCCAAGTCTCGTCACGGATGTGGTGGCATTTGAAACTCAGGCGACTTCTTCAACTAACTTGCTTCCGTCTGTGCCTGGTACGAATGGCTCATGTTCGTTCTCGCATATCTTTGCTGGTGGCTACTCGGCCGGTTACTACAGCTACAAGTGGGCCGAAGTGCTGGACGCAGATGCTTTCGAGTTCTTCCAAGAGAAAGGGATCTTCGATCCTATTGCGGCGAATCTCTTCCGTGAGCACGTCTTGGAAAAAGGCGGCACGGAACATCCGATGGAACTCTATAAGCGCTTCCGCGGGAAAGAGCCGTCAGTGGATGCACTTCTTAAGAGGGCAGGCCTCACCAATTGAAAGTAAGAGACTTCACCCACTATCAGACCGCTATCGCGCGCATCGCACGTGATCCTGTCATTTCCCAAGGGAAGCGACGGGATGCCTTACGTGCCCTCACTCGTGAGGTTGCGCTTGCGATGGATGCAGATTTCGTTGGTTTTTGGGCCTATGACGAAGCTCGGCAGCTGGTGACTTCAGAGGCGAATTTCGATCGAGCTAAAACGGTATGGACAGACGGAGCGTTTCTCAAAGAATCCGATGCTCCGACTTACTTTTCTGTTCTCAAAGAAGAGCGTTTGCTGGCCGTGGAGGACTGCTTTACAAGTCCTGTGACAGCGGAATTCAAAGAAAGCTACTGCGTACCTCACGATATTCGTTCATTGGTAGATGTCCCCATTTTATTTGATGGTGAGATCATCGGTATCATTTGTTGTGAAATCGCAGGAACTCCTCGCTTTTGGAGCAGCGAGGATAAATTCTTCGCTCTTATCGCAGCAGACTTCATGGGTCGCATTTTAGAATCTGATCAGCGACGTGCTCTGGCGAAAATGCTTTTGGAAGAAAACCTTCGAATGGGTGAGACCCAGCTCAAGGCCTTGCTGACGGCTCTGCCTTTGCCCATCGCCATGATCGACCGCGAGTCACGTTACATGGCCATGTCAGACGCATGGTTACAGCAGTACTCATTTACTGTGCCCGACCCCTTCGGTAAATCCCTTTGGGAAGCCCATGATTATCACACCCAACAATGGCGCGACAGGATCCTACGCTGCCAAGCAGGTGAACGCTTAGGACTGGAAGAAGAGTACGTCGAAATTGCAGACGGCCAGTATATGTGGATGTCTTGGCAGCTTGTTCCTTGGCATAACTTGCAAGGTGATGTCGGTGGTGTGGTGTTAGTTTGTGAGGACATCACTTATCGTAAAGAGAGTGAAGCCAAACTCAGTCAGACCGCTAAACTCACGGCCTTAGGTGAAATGGCCGGCGGCATCGCTCATGAAATCAATAACCCTTTGAGTATCATGAAAGGCTTTATTGATCTTATGCAGAAGAGTGTTTCGCGAGGCCAAGTTGATCTTGCGATGTTTAGTCAGTACTTAGAAAAATCCGCCAATACCATTCAGCGCATTTCGCGGATCGTGCAAGCGATGAAGCGTGTCTCCCGTGATTCTTCGCAAGATCTCAAAGTGAGTCACGGAGTCAACGCTCTGATTGATGAAGTGCTCGATGTGGTGAAAGAGAAATTTCATGACAACGGTGTACGCCTCGATATCGTTCGTCTTGGCATAGAAGTTAAAGTGTATTGCCGTCCTGTGGAGATTTCTCAGGTGCTACTCAATCTTTTGACTAATGCGTTTCACGCGGTAGAAAAAAAGCCAGGCGGCTGGGTGAGGCTGACCGCGAACATTGGGCCAGGGCGTGCGCGTTTAATTGTAACCGACTCCGGAACAGGGATTCCTAAAGAGATTAGAGAAAAGATTTTTCAGCCCTTCTACACCACTAAAGACATTGGCAAAGGAACAGGCCTCGGCCTTAGCATCTCGCGAAAAATCCTTGAGAATCACGACGGAAAACTCTTTTTGGATGAGACAAGTAAAGAGACAACTTTTGTCGCCGAGTTGCCGCTATCTTGAGCAAGGGAAGTAGCTAAACTTCGCCTTAAAGTCCCAAGCACTCCAATCAATGCTTTCTTCCACACGATTCTGCTCATTCTGCGAGAGATGCGGAAAAAAGTTGAGTCCTGTGCGCTCTTCAATGGCACGAACAGGTAGCGCATAGGTTTGCAAGTCGCTCGCCGAGGGATTCTGTGTCATCAGAAATGCGATGGCGGAACGTTGGCCGTCTTTTGAGCGGAGTAACACTTTAAAATGTTCGTCGGGAACGGATACACCTGTCACACCAATGCGGGGAAGATTATCTTTGAGCACAGGGCCTGAAACCACAATCGTCTCGTCGCCTTCTTTTGCCCAAGCGCGCGTGAGGTTTTCCAAAATGGCCCATCGTCCACGATTCATCTTAGGTGATTGAGGAGTGATGTTGCTCATGAAAAAAGATTCTTCCATGGCGACTTTAGACCATTTCATGTCACCAGCTGGGGCGATGTGGCCTCTATCAAAACCGGAAGAGCGATAATCGGTAGGAAGAGCTGAGCCAGAACGCACACGAGGGTCTTCACGGAAATTGTCGTCGCGATCAAAGCAGTCACGCAAATGTTCTTTGCGAATAGCGTAAGCGACCCACTGAGGAAGTTCATGATTCTCAACATAGCCGATGGTAATCGCGCTGTGCTGGATGATGTCTGATGGATTTTCTTCTTGAGGGATCCACACCTGCGCATGGGCAAGCGTAGTCATCATGAGGAGACCGATCCAATGGCCTTTCATAGAAACCTTCCTTGGTTTCTTTTATGGTCGCCTCAAGGGCCAGTTTAGTCCAGCTCTTGAGGCTTGCGATCAGTATTGAACTTTTACTTTTCCGAATGGACCGAAGGCACTGCCTTTCACATCACCTATTTTACTCAGATACTCTCTGAGCACGTCGGCATCCATGAAACCGTAGCTTTGAATGCCAAAAGGTGTGAGATCAGGCCACTTGTCTCCACCTTTCGCTACGAAACTTGGCAGAGCAACTGTGTAGATTTGCTTCGCGTTGATCGGTTTGTTAGCAACCACTAACTTCTTAAAGCGCTTAGTCTTGGCGTTGAAGTCAGCTTCAATTCCTGAGATTTGTGGGAAGCTACCGCTGCCGGGAGCGATGGCCAAAACACTGGCGAGGTAAGTCTGCAGGTCTTTACCATTCAACTTAACAGTCACGATGTCGTTACCAAACGGAAGCACCATTAAGATATGCTCGTAAGCGATATCGCCAGCTGGGATGTTGTCGCGCACGCCGCCTGAGTTCGCGAGACCGATGTCCGCATTAAACTTCGTGCGGTAGGACTCAGTCACAAGATTACCCAAGTTTGTTTCTTGGTTACGAACAACGTTGCGATCCCCATCTAACTTCACATCTGTCTTGCCAACTTTCACTTTTAACGTCTTGTCGCCTTTCTCTTTGTAAGGCTTGAGAAAGCTGTGCATCGCTTGATCTTCGACGATCTTAACTTGCTGGTCTTTATGGTTCACTGGAATGAGTTGGTATTCCTTGAGCTCAACTTTGTTGTTCTTAATGGTGAGATCAACGCGGCCAACATAGCGACCCCACTCGTACGCCTGGACAATAATGGTGCCGTTCTGAATATCTGCTTTGAAGAGTGGAAGCTGAGTGTGTCCACCGATAATCAAATCGATGCCAGGCACTTGGCGAGCGAGTGTGACGTCACCTGGAGCATCAATACCGTGACGCTCATTAGGATAGTGGCCCATGTGCGTGAGTGCGATCACGACTTGTGCTTGCTTGCGCAATTCAGGAACGAGCAACGCTGCTTCAGCGATTGGATCGCGGAATTCTGTATTGGTGTGTCCTTCCATTTTTGATTTGAAAGGAGTGTCTTTCGTGGTGAGACCAAGGATAGCGACTTTAAGTCCGCCCATGTCGCGGATGATGTAAGGACGGAACAAACGCTTATTGTCTTTGTAGATGTTGGCCGACAAGAAAGGGAAATTGACCCAGCTCTCTTGCTTGCGAATGGTCGCGAGATCATTATCGAATTCGTGGTTACCTACCGCCATGGCGTCATATTGCAAACGATTCATGCCTTTGAAGTCAGGCTCGGCATCGAGCATGTCAGATTGCGGCACACCTGTGTTTACATCACCGGCATCAAGCAGCAGCACAGCCGCATCTTGTGCATCAAGTTCCTTGCGTAAATTGGCAATGATGGTGGCACGAGCCGCGAGGCCCCATTCACCGTCATTATTGGCCCAAAAGCGACCGTGGTGGTCATTGGTATGGAGCAACGTCAGATTATAAGTTTTATCTGCTTGGTAAACAGGAGCTGCACAGCCGGTGAGCAACACCAAAAGCAGTAGAAAGGAACGCATCATAAGACCTCCATGAGTCAGTGTGTGCAAGGTGATATCGCGGAGATTGAGGCTTCGGCCAGGTTAAGATTCCAACAGCAGTCGTTGCTTTTGACGGAAGAGTTTGATATACCAAACAACATGACTCTTGCTGATGTTACCCCCGTCCGCTCTTATCGGATTTTGGCCTTGTCTGTGACTGAAGAATCAGTGATGGCCACACGTCTGCGCCAGCTTGGCTTTGTTCCGGGCATGCAGTTTGTATGTGAAGCCGTCGCACCGCTCATCAAAAATCCTTACCTCGTTCGTATCCGCGGTATCAATGTGGCCCTCTCACGCCATGAAGCGTTGATGATCAACATTGAAGAGATTCGTCTATGAACGTCGGACTCGTAGGCATGCCCAATGTAGGCAAAACGGCTCTTTTCAACGCACTCACGGGCAGCTTTCAAAAAGTCGCTAATTTTCCAGGTGTCACCGTTGAGAAAAAAATGGCGCGTATGTCTTTGCCGGAAGGTAAGCAGTGCGAGCTGGTGGATCTCCCTGGACTCTATTCTCTCGACGTCGCCACCCTTGATGAAAAAGTTGCTCGCGACTGGCTGACAGGAAAGACGGCGACGGCCGGCCCTTTGATCATGGTGCTGGATGCGACTCACTTACAAAAATCACTCTATCTTCTTTTACAGATGCTCGAGCTGGGTCACCGTCCCGTGATTGCCCTCACGCAGATGGATCAGTCCCATAAGCGTGGCCAAGAAATTGATCTGTCACGTTTTGAAGCCCTGACGGGGTGTCGTGTTCTTCCTGTCTCGGCCATTACAGGCGAGGGGATTCCTGCTTTGAGAGAGGCGGTTCTGCAAGAACTCACAAAGAATCAATTAAGCGTCGAGTTGCCGAAAGATTTCCAGCGTAAGATCAAAGCACCAGACTACGTCGTGAATAAGTTCCGCACGATTGATGAATGGTTGCATGAGATTGTTAAAAAACCGCTTCGGCCTGATACCCTGACTCAACATCTCGATCGTTGGGCACTTCATCCCGTAGGTGGGTTCGTCGTGCTCTTCACATTGTTGTTCTTTATGTTCCAAGCTCTCTTTAGTTGGGCCGGACCAGCGCAAGACCTGATTGAGACGGGCATGGGGGCCTTAGGAAGTTGGGTCGGCACTCTCATCACTCAACCCATGCTCCAGAGTTTGATCGTCGACGGTATTATTGGTGGCGTGGGCGGAGTCGTCGTTTTCCTTCCACAGATTCTTTTGATGTTCCTCTTTATTCAATTCCTCGAAGACGTCGGTTATCTCGGCCGTGCGGCTTTTTTGATGGATGGATTTATGCGCAAACTCGGACTGCCGGGTAAGGCCATGGTGCCGCTTTTGTCGAGCCATGCCTGCGCGATTCCAGGTGTACTGGCGACGCGCATTTTGGAAGATCGCCGCGAACGTCTGGTAGCGATGCTGGTGATCCCGCTCACCACATGCTCAGCGCGCTTGCCGGTCTTTACGCTGCTCATTGCTGCACTTATTCCTGCCACCTCGAGCGTGGGTCCATTCTCCATGCAAGGCGTGGCGATGATGGCGCTCTATGTGTTTCCGATGTTGAGTGCCATTCTTGTGGCAGCGGTTTTACGTAAGGTCATGCCTCACGATGCTCCGTCGATGCTGTTGATGGAATTGCCGCCGTATCGCTGGCCTAAACCTCGCCATCTCGTACGTACACTTCTGAACAAGGCCAACCTGTTTGTGAGTAACGCGGGTAAGGTCATTCTCGCGCTATCTTTGGTGATTTGGGTGCTGGTTTCATTCCCTCGCCAGAGTGATGGAACCGCCGTGAACATTGAGCATTCTTACGCCGCTGTGATTGGCCATACTTTCGCGCCCATCTTTGCTCCGCTGGGCTTTGATTGGCGGATTAATACGGCTTTGATTCCTGCCTTCGGTGCACGTGAGGTATTAGTGGCCGCACTCGCCACTGTTTATGCCGTAGAGGGAGATGAGGAATCTCAGTCGGGTCAGCTCACTACCATCCTTGGTCGCGAGTACTCCTTGGCGACTCTGGCCGCTTTGATTGTCTGGTTTATTTTCTCTCCACAGTGCATTTCCACCGTGGCCGTCATCCGTCGTGAGTCGGGTGGATGGGCCGCGCCG
Source organism: Chlorellidium tetrabotrys (assembly GCA_032273165.1). NCBI lineage: Eukaryota > Xanthophyceae > Mischococcales > Botryochloridaceae > Chlorellidium > Chlorellidium tetrabotrys. The sequence goes on along the minus strand of JAUKPS010051012.1, from coordinate 8,195 downwards.
CTGGCCATGGTCGCTTATACCTTGGTTTTGGCCTGGGTTATGGCATTTCTTACATACCGGATCCTGGTTTAGCACCTAGTTACCAGGAATAATTACACACCTCTCTAGCCGTTGTTTTCAGACGGTGGCGCACTCGCTACTTTGCCGCCAGTTCGTCACCTTACCACCAGGAGAGTTCATGAAAATTTTGATCACCACACTTCTTGCGGCCACTTGTGTTCAAGCTTTTGCGGGCGACAAAATTATTTATGGAGCTGATGATCGCCAGGACATTCGCGATGTGACCGATGCAGCCTTGCTCGATCTCGCGAGCTCGACGGCCGCCATGATTCCTACTTGGAAAGTGGGCTACTACACTGACAAAGTGGTGATTCCTGCCATCAACGATATTCTCAGTTTGAAAGGTTCGATGGGAGTTTGCGCCACTGAGCGCTTTGCGACTCAGCCCGCTTTGGCGGATTGCTCAGGCTTCCTCGTTGGTGAGAAGACTCTCGTCACGGCCGGCCACTGTGTGAATGAAGCGCAAGGCTGCGGCGACAACGTGTGGGTGTTTGACTACAAGCTCGATACACCAGGAGTTGATACTCCGATGGTAAGAGGAAGCAACATCTACAAGTGCGCCAAGGTTGTTAAGTCAGTTTTGGATCCAGTCACCAAGATGGACTACGCGGTGGTAGAGCTTGATCGTGCAGTCACTGATCGCAAGCCACTTACTTTCCGTAAAGAAGGCGCCATCGAAGTTGACGCTCCTGTGGTTGTCATCGGTCACCCATCAGGTCTTCCGACGAAAGTTGCAGGCGGCGCACGTGTGATGGACATCAACCCGGTTTTCTTCCGCGGCAATCTTGATACCTACGGCGGTAACTCTGGTTCAGCGGTTTTCAATGCGAAGACGCTTGAAGTGGAAGGCATCTTGGTGCGTGGTGCTCGTGACTACGTAGCAGGTCCTGCTGGTTGTGCGGTATCAAACGTTGTGGCGGTAGATCGCGCGACGGAAGCCGTCACTCTTATTACTAACGTCAAAGAAATCTCAGGACTCTAATATATGTTGCCTCTCATTCTTCTGCTCGCAGCTGCACCGATTTTCGCCCAGGACAAAGTCATCTACGGCGAAGACAACCGTCAGGACATCGTTGATGTTGATAGTGCCGCTTGGGTAGAAGTCGCCAACTCTACGGCCGTCATGATCGCAAAGACGGATATTCCTGGAGGCAAAGGCGGTAAGGGGGGGCGAGGCGGCAAGACGGGCATCACTATTTCAGGCCCCACTCTCGCGAGTCGTGGCATTTGTCCGAGTGAGCGTTTCGCTAATCAACCGACGGTGGGGAACTGTTCGGGTTTCTTGATTGATGAGAAAACCATCGTGACGGCAGGCCATTGCATGACCACGCCGGAAGACTGCTCTGATTTCAAATGGGCCTTCGATTACAAAGTCGAAGTCGCTGGCGTTGATTCAGTGACGCTGCAGAAGAACAATATCTACGGCTGCAAGAAGATCATCAAACAAGTTCTCGATCGTGCGACTCAAAATGACTTCGCGGTGATTGAGTTGGATCGTGCGGTCACTGACCGTGTACCTTTGAAGCTGCGTGAAGCAGGCAAAGTAGAAGTCGGAACACCGCTTGTTGTAATCGGCTATCCATCAGGTCTCCCTGTGAAGGTTGCTGGTGGCGCAAGAGTTCGCGCAGTGAGAGACGACTTCTTTGTGGCGAACTTAGATACCTACGGGGGTAATTCAGGCTCTGCTGTTTTGAATGCGACGACGATGGAAGTGGAAGGCATCTTGGTTCGTGGAGACACGGATTATGTGAATAGCGATGCTGGTTGCCGCGTTTCTAAAGTGCAAGGTGACGACGAAGGCCGCGGAGAAGATGCGACCTTCATCACAAACATTAAAGCTGGTTTAGTTCGCTAATTAACACTTAAAGGGTGTGGCCGTGAGTTCTTGCGGCTTACACTCTTTACCACTGTGTTCAAGCAGCATGGTGTTCCCGCCCAACTTGCCGACTTCTTCGCTTAATCCCTTAAGACATTCTTCGCAGCTTTTCTCTTGTTTGCATGTGATCGGCGCAAAAGTCGGGATGCCTTCGCAGCCTTTAATACCTTCTGGAGTGGTTACTACTTTGATACCAGGAGCTACTGCGCAGGCGGAGAGAGCGAAAAGCAGAGAAACGAATAGAGTTTTCATTTGAGCTGAACCTTTTGCCAATCCTTCACCTGCCAAACAGTGCGAACGTCAGCGATTTTTTCGTTATGAGTATTGAAGATTTCAGTGTTGTGCTCAAAAAGAACTTTGTCTTCTGTTGTGAGCTGAGTTTTGAGTTGTTCGGCGCGCTCGGGCGTCATCTTGGCGACACCTCTAAGTCCGGTGCGCCCTTGCAAATGATACTTCACGCTGAGCTCTGCGAGAATCAAACGGTAGCGACTCATGCCGAGTTGCTTGACGAGAGTCATGCCAGCACAGAATTCGCCAAGAGTAGCGATAGAGCATGCATGCATGCCACCCAAGTGATTATGATTCAATTTGAAGTTCGGCAATGAGATCTGCACTTCATCCACCGCAAGTTTGGTGAACTTAAAACCATGAGGAGCATTAAAAGGAATCGCCAAGCGCATGAGATTGTCCAAAGCGAGGCGCGACCAGCGATCATCCTTTGCTAAGAGCTTCTCGACGAGTGCTGAACCTTTCATACTTGCTCCCAACGTGCTTTGAGTTCGGCTTGGGCTTTTTCGTAGCCGCTCATGAAGTGATTCACCACTTCGGCCACACTTGATTGTTTTTTGGTGAATTCAATCGACGTACCTGCGCACCACACACTTTTATAAGAAGCAGAAAAAGCGGCTTTCTCCAGCAGCTTCATGCCTTTCCAGAAAGTGACCATCTTGGCGTACTTCTTCATTTGTTTGTTCTTATTCAGGAAGCTCTCGACGATGTTTTGCTCGGTACCGATTTTTTTCAAGTAAGGGGTGTTGATGACGGTGCAGCGACTGCCAGAAAGCTTGGTCGTTACCACAATGTCTTTGGCCCCATAATCGACGCAGGCCTGTTTGTAGCCATCGCTGATATTCGATTCTTTAGTAGCAATAAAAGGGGAGCCGATAGAGACGGCATCTGCACCGAGGGCCATCATGGCCATAAGACCATGGCCATCACCTACGCCACCGGCAGCGATTACGGGAATTTTACTTTGCGCTTTCAGCATCGGCACAAGGATAGTCGCTGGAATATTTCCTAAGTGACCACCAGCGCCTGAGTTCACAGCGATAAGCGCGTCGGCACCGAGGCCTTCAACTTTTTTAGCGTATTCACCGTCGGTGACATCACAAAAAACTTTGCAGCCTTGCTTGTGAGATTCACGAATCACTTCCTCTGGAGAACCTAACGAGGTGATGAAGTAATTCACGCCGAGATCAAGGCACTTATGCAGTTGCTTCTTAAACAACGGATTGGATTGATTCACGATCAGGTTGATGCCGATCGGTGCTTTGGTGTTGGCCTGAATAAATTTCACGCCTTTTTCCAAATCTTCAATGGTGCGCCAGTTGAGCGCCGGTATACAGCCGGTAATGCCCGCCTCGCCGGCGGCCACAACCATTTCTGGCGTGGTGACCAGAAACATGGGGGCCATGATGATAGGGTGTCGGATGCCAAGCATAGTCGTGATGGAGGTTTTCATGGGTCTATTGTACTCATAATGGCCCCATGCTGCGCATGGTTACTGACAGATTCTCTGACTTTCCCTGACTAAAAGTCACGGTTGCTTGGCATCACGTTTCTTACGTGGGGTAATAGCTGAGATTACTTTCAAAGGATGGAAAGATGAAAAAAACATTGCTCGTTACTTCTATGCTTTTGGCTTCTGTAGCCTTCGCTGCACCAAAAGCTCAATGGGTCACGGTTGACTCGAACATTCTCGGCAAACTCGCTCCAATGCAAAAAGCATTGATGGTAGAGAAAGAAGCTGGCGGCGTTTCGCTCGTTCAGTTGACTGAAGCCGAGCTCGAAAAACTCTCTCACGCTATTCACCACGAATTGCACCGTTGCGGCGGTTACATCGCTCACGAGTCAGAAGCTGAGGCCCTCCTCGCTCTTGAACCACGTGGTGATATGCACTACGCGATGAAAGGTCTTTTCTCTGACTACGCGATTGACCAAGAAGAATTGGTGAATCCAATGGTGAGTGAAGTGAAGGCATCGAACATCGAAGCTACCATCCGCGCTCTTTCAGCTTTCCACAACCGTTACTACAAAGCGACGACAGGAACTGACTCACAAAACTTCCTCTTGGACACATGGACTAAGCTCGCTGCTGGCCGCACCGATGTTAAAGTGGAGCTCGTGAAGCACGCTAGCTGGCCACAACCGTCAGTTGTTATGACTATTGAGGGTTCTGACTACCCAGAAGAAATCTTGATCATCGGCGGTCACGCTGACTCAATCGCAGGAGGCTGGTTCGGTAACGAGAAGTCTCGTGCTCCAGGCGGCGACGATAACGCTTCTGGTATCGCCACGATCACTGAAACTATCCGCATTGCCATGGACGCTGGCTTCAAGCCGAAGCGTACTGTTCAATTCATGGGCTACGCTGCTGAAGAAGCAGGCCTTTTGGGTTCAAAAGATATCGCGAACGGTTACAAAACCCGCGCTAAGCAAGTTGTCGGCGTTGTTCAGTTCGACATGACTTTGCGCAAAGGCACAGTTGATAAAGACATCGTTATGATGACTGACTTCACTAACGCAGCTCAGAACGAATTCCTCGGTCGTTTGATCGACGAGTACGTGAAAGTTCCTTGGGGCTACTCTAAGTGCGGTTACGGCTGTTCTGACCACGCTTCTTGGACAAATGCTGGATTCCCAGCTTCAATGCCGTTCGAATCGACTATGGGTGACATCAATAAAGCCATCCATACAGACAAAGACACCATTGAGAACGCAGGCGGGAACGCAAACCACGCTGCAAAATTCGCTAAACTCGCCGTTGCATACATGGTAGAGTTAGCGAATTAATGAACGAAACGACAACGACTCTACTCGCAGATCCCCGGCCCTTCTTCGGGGATCTGCTTCAAAATCTCGATTCAGCTCGTAAAGCCTATGCCACGACTAGTCTGGCCGGTGATGATAATGAGATCCGCTCTCTAGAGGATGCGACCATTGTCTTAGGCACGCTTGAGGTGGTTTACACTGAGATGTCGAAGTTGCTTGCTGCAGCTCCTACTCTCGATTCTCTTTTTGAAAAATACTTCGGCCCGCTGCGCGAACTGAACAATCGCGAAGCCATGACTGAAATCGCCTTGCTGGATGAGTATCTCTTTCCACGCACTGAGCAGTGGCCTTTGATGGTCAATACTGGTTTCAGCGCCGAACTCGCGATGTCTTATCGTGAAGGCTTTCAAGACTGGGCCCGCGAGCGTTTAGAAGCTCACACCACCACACAAGAAACTGTTAAGCAGCGCTTTGATCTTAAGTCGAGCATTGGTGATCTTAAATGCCAGTGTACGCAGTGTTTGGCCGACTACCGCACGAAGTTGCGTGAAGAAGTCATGGCCTCACAAGAAAAGATGATTGATGAGGCGGAAGAACGTCTTTATGACATGGTTCTCACGCGCTCGATCACTGATATCTCTAACTACGTCTTTAATCTGCGCAAGAACATGGAGCGGGGGATTAACAACGTCCGTTCAAAGTTCAAGCGTAGTTCATTAAATAAAATTGAAAGTGAAGTGAAAGCGATCTTCCGTGCGAAGTTTGCTGGTACGTCACCGCTTGGAAAAGTTTACCGTGAAAAGCTCATGGTCTTTTTCAATACCTGCCTCGTTGAGCAAGGTCTCAAACCCGAGATGATTTCTCCGGGCGAATATGAGCGCTTCTTCCTTCAGCAAGAAACCGGTATCTGGAAGCCAGAGGGCTTTCTCAAAAAAGAATTCGAGAAGTTCACTCGCTCGGTGATGCTGCTGAAGCGCAAAGATATCTCAAGTACGATTCTACGTGATTACCTCGGTCAGTTCTGGGTGCATGCTGAAGCTCGTAAAATTAATCGTAAGATTATTTATCATATGGGTCCCACCAACTCAGGGAAGACCTATCACGCGATTGAAGCTCTCGTGAAAGCCGAGAAGGGTTGCTACTTGGCCCCTCTTCGTCTCTTGGCCGCTGAACTTTTCGATACCATGAACCAGAAAGGCGCCACAACGACGCTTCTGACCGGTGAAGAAGTGATCGAGATTCCTGGTTCAACTCACTTTTCTTCGACCATTGAAATGGCCCGTCTGAACGAGCGTTTTGATTGTGCTGTTATTGATGAAATTCAAATGCTCGCCGATCCTCAACGTGGTTGGGCGTGGACCCGTGCACTCGTTAATCTCCAAGCTGACGAAGTTCACTTGTGCGGTGACCGCTCTGTGCTCGAGCTCGTGAAACAGATCTTGAAGCTCACAGGCGATACGCTTGAAGTGAAAGAATACACCCGCATGACTGAACTTAAAGTCATGGACGACACACTCACACTCGCTGATCTTGAGCGCGGTGATGCGTTGATTGTTTTCAGTCGCAGAAATGCTCTGAAATTCAAAGCCGATCTTGAAAACTTAGATTTTAAAGTCTCGATTGTTTACGGGCGTCTTTCTCCGGAAGTTCGTCGTGAGCAGGCCCGTAAATTTGATTTCGGTGAAACAGACATCATCGTTTCCACTGATGCGATTGCCATGGGTATGAACCTTCCGGTTCAACGTATTGTGTTCTCGGCGCTCTCTAAATTTATCGATAATAAAGAAATTCCTCTCACCATGAGTGAGATTAAGCAGATTGCCGGTCGCGCCGGTCGCTTTAATCGCTTTCCTGTAGGCTACACCACCACCTTGAATCGAGTGGACTATGGCCTTGATCGTCTCCACGAAGCTCTCGAGCACACGCTCGAGCAAAGCACTAAAGCGATGGTGGGGCCCGACTTAGAAATTTTCAAAAGTGTGAATAGTGCCTTGGAGATGAATAGTCTCCAGGTGCTCTCGCTTTCAGAGTTCTTGCGCCTCTTCAACACCATGTCGTTTGAACGTCCATTCTTCTGCACAGACTTGAAAGAGATGATTGAACTGACAGAGATGGTGGAGCAGACCGACGAAGACAACAACCTCAGCTCCACAGAGATTTTCGGTTTCGCGTGCGCCCCAGTGAACTTAGGCTTGGTTGAGCATGTGCAGTATTTCGTCTACATGCTCAAGCACTACGTCGACAATGCGCCAATCTTCAATGAATCCATTGATCCGAATAGTGACGACATCGACTACCTCGAGACATCGATTAAGTGTGTTGAACTTTACCAATGGCTTGCTCGTCACTTTGACGGGAAAAACTTTGAGTTCGTAGAAGCCCAGCTTCTCGAGAATAAAGCGAAAGCTGTGGAGCGATTGAATGGTCTTCTCTCTGAGAAGACGACTAAAACTTGTTCATCATGCGGCTGCAAACTCTCAATGAGTTCACGCTTTGCCATTTGCGATAACTGCTTCATGGCGCGTAAAAATGCTCGTCGTGGCGGTGGTGGTGAACGTGATCGTGAACGCGGCCCACGTGAAGGCGCTCCACGTGAAGAACGCGGCGGCCGTGGTGGTCGTGACGATCGTAACAGAGGTGGAGGCGGTGGCAGAGGCGGTCGTGACGATCGCAACAACCGTCGTGGTCCTCCTCGCCCAGAGCAGCGGAACGAACAACGCTCAGAAAGACGTCCTGATCAAGGACCGCGCAAAGAAAAGCCAGCAGCACCGGCGGCCCCTCAGCGTCCAGTGTCACCTTCATCGAGTGGCTCTGAAGAGCCTCGTTTGGATTTGAATGCTCTTCGCAAGACCACATCATCTGTAACTTCACGTCCGCCTGTTGGTGGTAAACGTGCCGCTGCGGCCTTCACGGGCATGGGTGGCGGTCCTGCAGGTGGGAAAAGTCATCGCAACAAGGGCGGCGGTAATAAAACCGGCGGTGGCAACGGCAAGCCCGGCACACCTAAGTTTGCTCCACCGAAGCGCCCGGCACCTCCCGAAGAGGAGTAGTGCATGGATGTGATGACCTGGGCACGCTTGCTGCTCGAAGGTTCCACCCTTCAAGATAAACTGACACCAATATCTCTCACGGCTCCCATGGGGGAGTGGTGCGCCTACAAACTTCCTGAAACTCCTGGTCGCGCTGGAAAGCTGGCTTTCTCGTCTGA
>JAUKPS010049901.1:0-43197 GCA_032273165.1 Chlorellidium tetrabotrys | reverse complement strand
CAGTGGTGTCCGATGTTGTTTTTAGCCCCACTGACTTAATTTGTATGGCCAAAAACAATTAAGAGGAAACAAAGTGATAAGGGTCTGGAACACCATGAGGGTAAAGTTGAATTTTAGAGTAAACTGTCACTCATTTGCCATGCCTTTTTTTCTTCTTCTTCTTTTAGACAGCATATCCATACCCCTAGGCCCCTACCTATCATATTTTGCCTTCTTTCTGTCTGTCTCATACTTCATATTAAGACAGGTGTCCAGTCTACTCAATTTGACTGGACAAGGATCAGCAGTGAGAGGGAGACTGATGAGGGGCCCTTTGGGTGATGAAGTCCAGACACTCTCTGCTCACGAAGGTCTCTCCTGCTCTGATGTATGGTTAAACTGTCACAGGAATCAAAGTTGTGTCTGGTAGGTATTCAGAATGATGGGTCACTCAGGTGAAGGGCACCAGTGTTTTATGGGTGGACAATGACAGCTCGGCTGAAGACAGACATGTGACACTGACAGAAGGGAAAGGAGGATGTAGTGTATGTTTGAGCTATCTATTTCTCTAGAATATTTAGTAGCTTTAGATTTAAGTTCTTCCGATATAGGCAATACTGAGTTATCCCAGCTAAAAGATTCTAATTCAGCAATAAAGTTATGAATAATAGTAAATTCAGATAAACCCTTATTAACTAAAAGATTCTGATATTGCTCGCAAACTATTTTAGCTTTAGGATACGAATAAATCGAAGTAGTTTTAATCTTAGCTATAGCTTCCATTACACCAAGGTTTTTAACACCTTGAGATTCAATGAATGATTTAGTTACAGGATCTGAAGAATCCAATTTGGAAATGCTCTCAAATAATGATGCTGAATTGTCAGCCTCATCAGAAGAATTCTTACCAGAATAAGATCCAGAATTTGAAGAATTTGATTTTCCTAATCCACTCCATGATTCCATAAGTGCAGCTGCTGATCTCTTAGAAACCTCGCTCTCTTCTTTTCTTATAGCATCTATGTGGTTACCGATTACATGAGTAGTCTCAGCAACATCGGAAATGTTATGTTCGTTGATAGAAGCTACCAATTCATCCTGAGAAACGGATCCACCGTTAAGGAAGCTCTCACATAAGGATTTAACCTCAGGAGATTTCGTTAGCTCTTTTAATTTTTTAACTTGGTTTATAAAGTCCATGGTTTACTTTTTTTTTACTGATTATATATCCAACTAAGGACAAGAAACTTTTACTATATATTTATTTGGTATGTTCATTTTATTATCTGCATACCATTATTTCTAATTTAACTGTTAAATCAGAGCTAGGATTACAAAAAACTATTCCACCATCGTTAAAAGTTACACCAGGCTTAGATAAATTCCATCCCACCGGAGTTGAACTTAGAGATGATATCATAGGTCCAGTAAGAACCATAAGTTCTCCCATATAATTTGTATTTCCTAAGTATGTCCAGTTTATATATTTTTTAGACTCAACTGTCAGATCAGCATATACCGCCTTAACCGCTATAAATGATACGTAGCCATCACTATTTCCTATGTCTGTCTGGCTTAATAAAAAACATGCACCGGGTTTTAATGTTATTCTGCTTCTTGAGAAATTCTCAATATTAATGTTGATGTCCTTCATTAACATATATGGCTGCGGATTATTAGTCATGCCATTGTCAAGTACTAAATTTCCTCGGTAAAATCTGAATCCCTCCGCCGGATCATAGGGACATATTATAGGTTGAGTTGCCATATTAGTTTGCTGTTATTACTATTAGATTTATATTATAATCTGTGGGATTAGTAAATATAAATCCACCCAATGCACTATTTGCATCGCCAGTGTGACCATAAGTGCTAAACGGATCAACATCCCATCCCCTCCAATTATATCCCTCTTTTACAGCCCCAGTCAATATTAGGAGTTCACCCATTATATTTCTTTGAGCCCCTTTATAATCCCAGAAGAGAATCTTACTTTCTTCCGGAGTCTCGGGAAGATAATGAGCTCTAGCTATAAGCATAGATACCTCTCCGTTAGTATTGACAAATGATGATGGGTCTAGATTAACTGAAGTCCTCGGAGTAATTATCATTGTTTGTTTCTGGTAATCAGAAAAACTCTGAAGAGGGTGAAAAAAATCAACCACATTGAGAATGTCCAGTGTTTTATCCTGTTTTACTACATCAAAAGATTCCTTTATAAACCTTAGCTCCGTCGGATCGTTAAACCTTTTGAAAGTAGCCTGTATTCTCTTAAGCTCGTCCTCAGTTTCAGCTATATTGATATACTCGGTAGTAAATCCTCCGGTACCGCCCGAGGTTGGATCAAGAGGAAATCCTGAGCTACCCCCTATAAAAAGACTCTCGTTGCCGGTATTAAAGCTGCTACCTCCATCAAAGTCATTATTCTGTATTCCTGTATCGGCCACTTTTTATTGGTTATTTTATAATTTTGTAGGATCCGAGTCGTAAAATGTACTTTCCCTTCTTCTAAATATTGTCTCTCCATTCTGTGTGTTATTAGAAGATCCAGCATCAAGACTAGGAAATTCCAGTACTTCATCCGGGGTCTCTTCTATATTAACTGGTAAATCTTCTACCTCTACATTACCATTCTCCGTATCTGTAACTAATTCATCTTCCAATTCTACCAGATCGTCAAAATAATCATCAGCTTCATCAGTGATGGTTTTTTCTTCGGATGGTTTTATATAATCAACCAGAGATTTGATAAATCCAAGCGCAACTATAGGTAAGACTGCTCCACTGACTATGGATAACATTCTTTTTTGATAAATAAGCTCCTCTTCGGCTAATCCAAATAACTCTATCCATCCCTGAAAATTAGCAAGATGAGTATATGCATAATATGTATTACCCATTGCTTGCATGAGAGTTAATATGATAAAAAGACCCCATACTATTCCCTTGTTCATTTTATCTAGCGTAATTATAGAAGCCAATGAAGCAGCTGCACCAACCTCAAATGCAATAGCTAAACTTATTGCTAACCATGTGGGATTTGATAGCTTAAAGAAATCTATAACGTGTATAGTCGATATAACCGAAACTAGCAGATATAGGGTAACAAATGTTCCTATTATGAAATATTTTGTAGTATTCTTTTGCATTATTTAGAAATTTCTAATTTTTTAATCTCAGCATCAATTTCTGACTGACGATTAACATCCATGATTCTTCTGTCGGTTGACTGTATCATTCTTTTTTCAACCTTCAGTCCCTCTATTTCTATTGCTTTTTTTAGCTCGACCTTAGTACATATTGAATCCATATAAAGAGTCTGAGTCTTATTTTGTTTCTCTATTTTTGATATACTATTGTTTATCCCGCATTGTCTAAGGAATAAAATCAGCAAAAGCGAAAGAGAGATAGCCCAATGATTGGCTTTGATTTTTTCGATTGTTTTCATAATAAATCTTTTTTTTATTTTTTATATATCCACAAAAATTACAGACAAAAAAAAAGCTAGCATATTTGCTAGCTTTTCCTTTATTTTTATCGGAATTATCCAAGAGAAATCCCCTGCATGGCAGCAGCTAGATTTTTTTCTAATTCTTTTACTATAGTAACATCCTCCTTAGCATCAGACAATGCCTGATCGAAAGCTTTGAATAATCTCAAGAAAGATTCAGCACTAGCAAGACCAGATCCCTTAGATTTGCTTAAAAAATAATGACTCGCTTCCAAAGGTAAAGCACCCATATAGACAACATTATCCTTTATGCCCTCTTTTTTAATTTTCTGAATGTGCTTGTTTACCTCAACGATACCTAAAGCTTCCGTAGAATTCCATTCTGCGTCTTCGGTCATAAATTTCTCATACTTAGAGAATAAGTCTTCTGTACAAGAAACCGCATAAACCTTAGTTTTGATCTCATCCTTTTTTGCTGTAATTTGATCTTGAATCTGATTAACCAATACCTCATCATAAGAAAATCCGGTATCTAAAACATCGTTCATTGCTGATGTGTTAAAATCTATTTCCGTTGATCCACCAGGTAAATCCTGTAACATAGGTTCTGATTGTTTTTTACTTGTTGACATAATTTCTATTTATTTTTATATTTCTATTGTTTAAAGTGCAAATTGTTTCTATGCAAGATCAAAAATATCCAAACTATTTCTATTTTGATCCAGATATGCTCTAAGTGGTTCTCTTAGATCCTTGGCCGGATATATTTTAGGATCACTATCGGGTCCTATATGGCAAAGAAATCCACTTTCCGTGTCTATACCAAGCTCCTCCTCCAAAATGAGCCTATACAAGCTTATTTGTATCGAGTACTCATTGTGTTGATTCTCATACAGATGACCGAATGGTCTAAGTAATTTCTTATATCTTCCCTTGGGATGATCGTCATGCTTAAAATCCCCATTAGTTTTCCAATCACCGATTATAAGAAATACTTTCTGTCTTTTTTCGTCCCAGAAAAGAAATGGTTGATCTATAGTTCCGGCAAGTCTCCATTTTCTGGAAAAAATACGTAACTCAGATTTGAGAGGTACGAATACCTTAAGCTTTCTGTTATAAAGATCGATAAATTTATTAACTCTCTTTGAATATTCGTCGTCGGGATTATATGCAGGGATCTCTGGATTGAGTCCGCTCCAAAAATCCTCTATAAACTTATGAACTCTTGTACCAAGGTCATTTGCAACATCAGCCTTAACCTGCCACTCATTAAGTACAATCGATACATCCACACCTCTTTCTTGGGCTTTCCTTTTAGACCAATATTCCCTATCGAATGGAGTTTTAAATGTTTTAAGAAAGGTTGTTACTGAATCGTACTTAATGCCATCATATCGATATACGTGGGATTCTTCATGAAAATTAAACTTATTATCATTAGTGAAGAATTCAAGCTTAGTCTCTATCGATTTCTTTACTTTAGCTATTTCTTCAACCATTGCTTATGAAAAAAGACCTATTATCCAATCGAATTTAACTATCAAAGTTATTATGATAGCAATCTCCGCAAAAAATCTAAGTATCCATAGCCATGTAATATGTCTGAAAAGGAATTGATATACTGCTAAATATGATTCATCATCAGTTCCAGGAACAGGCTCTATAAACATTGTTAGTAGTTCCTCCAGATTTAATGATTTTAGATATTCGTTGGTTGGTTTGAGTTCACTTACAACAAATGATGGTCTGGCATCTTTAGGAAGATCTGTAGATAAAAGAATTTGCGGAGGAAGATTGATAACGGTATACATCCTATTAAGATAATCCCTTCTCAGATTCCTTCTTGCCCACAGGGGAGAATTCATTTCTTCCGCTTTTATTGTCTTAACATATTCCCTATAAAGAGATATCTCCTTTATTACTTTAAATAATCTAAACATAAGATTTTACTTTTTATACTCGTGATTTATGGTAATGTTTCCATCTATCTTTTTTCTTATCTTGCATCTAGCTCTTCTTATCCTGGTAGCAATGGATCTCTTTTTAATCCCATATTTCTCAGCAATATCTTTATATTTCATATTATTGATTTCCCTATCGATCATAATATCACGATATAATTCAGGTAAATCTCTAATTTCATCAAGTACTGATTCATAAACATCATCAAGATTTGATCCCTCATTAAAAAATGCATAGGATGGGTCCTCCTCCAGTAGGTATTGACCCCCAATATCGCCTAGTGTATTTTTGGATGAAAAATATTCGAGTTCGGAGTCGCTATGATTGTAGTATCGCTTTCTCGATTTCATTAGAAGAAGAGATTCATTTCTTGCTATATTATAACACCATGTCGAAAAGTTACCTCTTTCACCGTTATACTGATCTATCTTTAACCATATCTTGGCCATCGTATTAAGAAACGAATCTTCTGCAAGTTCCTGATCCTTCAAAATTAGAAAGCAATGATTCATTATACCGGGTCTTAATCTTTCGAATAGGAATTTAAAGCTTTTATCGTCTCTAATTAGTATGAAATCTTCAGCTAATCTCTGGATGTTTTTTTCTTTTTGCTGCATGTTTATTAAAAGGTGTTAAGGGTTTATTTACTTATTTTTAGAATTTCTATTCCAGCCTCAGCTAAAAATGATATCGACTCAGGCTTCCTATAGACCTCAGTAAATATCACTCTCTTTATACCTGATTGTATTATAAGCTTCGAGCATTCAAAGCAGGGTGATAATGTAACATATAATGTGGATCCCTGAGAGCTCTGTGTACCTTTAGCTAATTTTGTTATTGCATTAGCCTCCGCATGAAGAATGTATGGAAGTGTCACATTATCCTCGCTTTCACAGACATTTGGAAATCCTGTCGGAGATCCATTATATCCATCGGATATGATTGATTTATCTTTTACTATCAGACAGCCAACCTGCATTCTTTTACAGTAGGAATTTTTAGCCCACACATTGGACATCTCCAAATATATTTTATCCCTCTGATCGACGGGAATATCTGATGTATCGTCGGAGTATGATACTTCATACAAGAACTCGTTATCATGATATGGGATTTTTGATATTCTCCATATATCACGATTTAAAAAATCATCGTTCAGAAAACTAGTGTCTTTATAATGTTTCGTATTGATTAATTTTATATACTTTCCTGAACCGTCCATTTTGCTACATCTATTTGATTTCTACAAAAGTAATCAAATATCTCGGTATAAAAAAATAATTAATGTTATTTTTTATATTCGTCTTGAATCTGGTCTATATGGTGCATCGATGGATGATACACTAAGTGGTCCTTCCAATAATGATGCCATCCTCATAAGTAGAGATTTTATCTCTGTGATATCATCCTTATTTATTTCACCAGCAGATCCCGCAGTCGAAGCAGGAGTTGTGGTTGATGCGGATTCAGCGGATTTTGTTTCTTCTTTTCTAGACTCGCATGGTTTTGCGATAGTCTCAGATGCTTTGTTTATCTGCTCAGTAGCTTTTGCAGCTGCAGGTAATGCTTTAGCTTGTAGCTTCTGTTCAGGTAGCTTTGTTAATTTACCAACAGTGCTCTTAATTTCAGAAGGTTTTATCCCCTCCGTCTTTTTAAGTACCGACTGTAAATTAATTCCGGAAGCACCTTTTATTAAATCAGCTGGGGTTTTTAGTAAGTCCTGACCACTTTTAATTAATGATTCCTTATCAATATTTTTGAGTAAATCCTTACCTTTATCAAATAATGAAGGTCCCTTAGTTTTTTCCTCTGCTTTGGTAGTAGCATCGTCCTTCTTCTTGCCAAATACTTTAGAAAATAGACCATCCTTCTTTTCTTTAACTTTAGCTTCGGTCTTGGCATTTTGGACTTTATCCATAGGAGCAACCACGGGTTCTTCCTTCTTGGGTGGAGCACCAACTAAACTCTTTAAACTATCTTGCGTGAAGAGTGAACTTTTATCTAAACCCTCTAAATATGAATTAATATCCTCCTCAAGCCATTGTGGATTGTTATCCTGATCATACATTGTAGGATCAGTTTCGAGTAGCTCCCTTTTTTTATTAGCTATTTCCTTTTCACTTGGTGCATTGGGACCTAGCCTTTTTAGTATATCCTGTCTTGCTTTTAGTATATCATTGGGTATAACATTGGCACCTTTAGTAAGATTAACTATTTCCGGTCCCTTTTCTCCAACAAGATAATTTCCTGTCTTTTCAACCTTTCCTCCCGCTTCGAATCCACCAAGTAGATTTTTACCAAATCCTTTTGCAAGTCCACCAAGAGATCCTGAAACTACGCTCTTTATTCCTCCACCTTTTATAGCATTAGCAACTCCACCGATATCAAGTCCCTTTGCAGCACCAGCTATTCCTTTAACATCAAGACCCTTTATGCTTCCAGCAAGATCCTTAAAGTCAAGTTTTTTAAGATCCTGTCCTAGAGATTTGAAATCCAGTCCTTTTATTCCCTGTGTTAGTTCTTTAAAATCCAGTCCTTTTATTCCCTGAGTCAGTCCCTTAAAATCAAGAGATTTTAAATCCTTGGATAGACCCTGAAAATCCAAACCACTCATGCTCTTGGTTAATTGAGAAAATTCTCCCTTAAGACTGCCTAGATCGAGTCCCTTTATACTTTCCGCAATTTTACCCAGATCTTTCGTGTCTCCGGCTGATTTAGCTTGGGTTTCCGCAAGATCTGAGGTAGTTGCAGTATTCTTTTTAATGTCACCAGAAAGCTTATCAACATTTCTGCTGAGATCTAATAAAGACGATATAAGTTTCTGATCCATTGCCATATACTATTGTATATATTCTATTTTTTATTTAGTTAGATTAAATAACTGTTTAACTCCATCCTCAGATTGTCTATCAGCATTCTCCTTATCGATAGAGTCATTCAACATATCCAGCCATATCTGGTATTCGTAGAATGGTATAGATTCTACCCAAACTGGGTCTAATCCATGTTCTTTCCAAAGTCTAAATTTAATCTCAAAGAAGTTCTCCAAAGATATCTGAAATAACGAAAAGAGATCTGAACCCGCTGGGAAAGTTGATCGGCGCGGTGACCTCCTCATCACCGCATATAGGGCATTTTTGTTTAACTTCCAATTCAGTGCCAATTCTGATTTTTTCGGAAAGCTCAAAGTATAAACTATATTCCTCTTTAGTCCAATAATCAACCTCTCTCATTTTGATAAGTATTCTATCGGTAGTTAAATCCCTCCATTCATTAAATATGAAAGGTGCTATTTTTATAAATCCCTCATCAACCTCAGTACCCTTTCTGCTCATGTCAGAAATAAATTTAGAGATTGCCTTTGTCACACCTATACTAGGTACGGACATCTCAATTTTTTTATTTATTCTTTTTACATCAAAAAGGAATGTTCTAGATTCGGAATCA
The DNA here is from genome assembly GCA_032273165.1 of Chlorellidium tetrabotrys. NCBI lineage: Eukaryota > Xanthophyceae > Mischococcales > Botryochloridaceae > Chlorellidium > Chlorellidium tetrabotrys. Next base: position 34,358 of record JAUKPS010049901.1, on the reverse strand, counting down.
TAATATTTGTTTATTCTCTCATCCAACTCATATGAACTTAAAACACCGGTTCTTAATTCGATACCGTTATTGAATGGACACTCCGGAGTTTCTTTACATTTCTTTGTTGTCTGAAGCATTATTGAATTCTCACCTCTAACAAAAGTTAAATCTCTTATAGCCATTATAATAAAAAATCTATCCTCCTGTTTTAAATCAAGATATGAAACCACGCCTTCACCAGGAAAATCCATTCTTAGACATCTGTCTAAAATATAGCTTAGCTTATCCTCTATATCCAATCTATCATCATCATCTATCGTTGAGAAGTGTCTGATTTCCTTAACTTCAGCAGATCTAATGGCTAATTTTGTACCGTCGGGATAGTATATACCACCTGATGGTAGTATTTCAACAGGTAAATTTTTCCATCCCGTATCAAATCCAGGAGACACTGATTGTGCCTTACCAAAGTTATTTGAAGTCTGAGGCTCAGAATACTCCGGATCTATAGCTTTAATCTGTTCTGTATAAACCGGTGTATCATTAATAGGTTCAACCACGGGTTTGTTCTCAATCTGAGTCTCCTCAATAGGGTCGTCATATTCCACGCCGCCCATCATTTCTTTTCTTTTCAGAATTTCTTCTGGAGATATGTTATCCATAAATAATTTATTTTATCTATTATATAACACAAAAACAAAAAAGAGGCCAAATTAGCCTCTTTTTTTTCAAAATATATTTTTTAATCGTATTATAGAAATAGATCTTCCCAGTAATCACAAACCCAACTAGCATTTATACTGTATATAGCTGGAGTTTCATAATCAAGTTCCATTGGGTTTATAGGCTCACTCAAGAAGCAAGAAGGTATTCTTATTCTTCTGAAAACGTCACCTCTTTTGTTAAATATCGATATTGACATAGATCCAACATAATCTGATTTTAATCCCATTGCTCCTGTAAGAGGATTATAAATCAAATCCGACCATTGTCTAAGAATTTTATAAACAGTCATAGAATTAGCATCATTTAAGTTGACCTCAAATTCCATTGAAAGCGTCATATCACTCTGAGATGGCTCACCACCAGCATATCTTCTGGTAGCAAATTTATATTGCTGATTAACCGTTTGAGCAGGAGCAATATCCACTGCTAATCCTGTTATCGCTTTAACTTGTTGTGCTAATATACCTTCACCGTTAAATGTGGTAGCTGCATCAACAATTCCGGCTGGAGGATTTATAAGTACTTCAAACTGGTTTAGGTAAACCGGCTCGAAGTTGTTTATCGCTGCTTTAGAGTTTGTAAAATGTGGTAATCCTGCCATTTTTTTTCTTTATTTTATAGGAATAAATCTTCCCAGTAATCAACTGCAAATGCCATGTCATCAATCTTATATAAGTCGGTAGACATATAGCTTAGATTCATAGCAGTTATTGGTTTAGTAGGAAAACAATCTCTACAAGTTATTCTTCGATATACATCACCTTGCTTATTAAAGATCGAGATCACTATAGTACCAGTATAGTCATTTTTAAGTCCCATAGCACCAGTTAAAGGGTTATAGATTAAATCTGACCACTGTCTCAATGTTTTATGTACGTACATTGAATTAGCATCATTTAAGTTGACGGTAAAGCCCAAGCTTACGTCCATATACGTGTTCTCTGGTTTAGCACCCGCATAGTTTCTTTTAGCAAATTTATACTTTTGAGATATAACACTAGGGTTTTTATCCAAAGAAAGTCCAGATACCTTATGTACATGCTGAAGTAATATCTCGCCACCAGCAACAGCAGCTGGAGGTATAATAGTAACCTCAAACTGATTCAGGTAAACAGGTTCGAATTTGTTTATCGCTGATAGTGAATTTTGAAAATGTGATAATCCTGCCATATCTAATTATATTTATCTTTTGCTTCTAATTATTCAAAAATTTGATTATACAAATTGTATGAATCCTCCAGCTGCGATTCCTCCAGTTCTAGTAACAGTAATTCTGTTAATGAATTTCTGAATTCCTCTAGCAGGTTCGATTATAACGTCGATTATACCCATATTCATATCGATAATCGCTGGAGTGTTGTTTGATGCATCCATTATAGTTTGGTAAGCATAAATACCACCACCTGCTCTAACACCATCAAGATAATTATCAACCAATGTTTTAATCTCAAGTCTTATAGAATCATCATTAAAATCAAATAGGTAGTTAGCTAATATTTCTTGTACATCGCTTTCTATACTGATTAAAAGATCTCTTACGTGAACTAAGTTGAATGCTGAGTTAACTTGTTGATAAGCCGTTTGGTTACCAAATATAACTACTCCTATACCTCTTCTCTTGATGATTGGGTTAATACCGAAAGGCTCTAAGTTTCCTCTATCCTCATCAGTAAAGTCATATTCAACTCCTACGATATTTCCTCCGCTTATAACCCCTCTTTTTTGTCCTGCGATAATTGCATAAGGTTCACCATTTGCGAATTTTCTAAGGAAATTATTAGAAACGTATGCTGCTGGTGGAACTTCAACATTTCTATTCGATTCCCTTACTGTGATGAAAGGGGAATAGAAACCACAGAATTTAGATCCGTCATCCTCCGTTGGTAAACTGAAGGTATATGAAGGATTAAGTGATAAATTACCACCATCCGCAATATAAGCAGTATTTAATTTCGGATATGGGTTTGCTGCTGTTGGTGCATCAGTAAATCTAGGGTCTGTACTAGCTCTAAATTGTGACATCGAAGGCGCATTTATAATAGCAAGAGCTTGTTGTCTTAATTTAGCAAGTCTACTAAGTTGATTCTTAGAGTTAGGTAAAATTTGTCCAGAGAATGTATCTACAATGTATCTGAATGATATAACATCCTTAGAAGCTAATGTTTTAGCTATGTTAGTATCGTACATAACATCAAGTATCTCAGTAAGTCTAGCATCACTACCATTAGGTCTGTGCCAGTCAGTCATTGTGAATCCACTTAAATATGTGAAATCAAACGATCTCGTAAATTGAGCTATCGACTGGAATTTCTGAATTCTAAGACCAACCCCAGCAGTATAATAAAGTGCTGGTCTAGCTACAACTACCTTATATGTACCAAGGGTTGTTGTTTTAGCAACCGATGTAACTTTAGCTAATCTGCTTTGTCTGTTACCTGTTACAGGTTCACATATGTCAAGGTCGGTAGAAACTACCAAATCACCTACCGATAAAGGAACATTACCAAGACTATCTTGAGTTATAAGGAAAGTAGTAACGTCTATCTTAGTACAGTCTACGAATTGATTAATAGATCCTTCCTGAGAAATTATATCAAATGACTGATTACTTACCGGAAGACCAGCATTATCCGAGGCATAAGTTGGTGTAGAACCTCCACCAAATGTAGGTACGTTAACCACTGTTGTTGTATCTCTATCGACATTACTAAAAGTTCTAACGTAAACCATATCAAACTGATCCTTATCTACTGTGTTTTCAAATCCTAGATAGCTAAGACTAGTACCTGCAGAGTTTCTCCAAACCAAGTCTCCATCGGTAATTGCTGCATATTTATGATCCTGATATAAAGCGGAAGCGTTATAACCAACCAAAACGTTAGAAACACCAAGAGGAGCTCCAGGTCCAGTAACACCATCAGGCGTAGCAACGCTAACAATATCAACATAATCGGAGTTACCAAATTGATAAGCATTCGTATAGAATACAGGGTTACTTCCTGATGCACCAGTATTATATGATGTTAAGTTATATGTTGGGCTAACTGTTATTCCCTGTCCTCTATAAAAAGCATTATCAAGAGGGTGGGTAAAGAATATTCTTAATTCCCCAGAAACGTCCTTAGTACCAGTAACTTTCAATTTAACCAATGATGCTTCAGAGAATTGGTTAATTAATGCTCCAGTTAAACCACCGGTATATCCAGAGACTACACCAAGTATAAACTTCTCATCATTCGATGAGGTAACACTTAGAAAGCTTTTTAATGATGCTTTTTGTATTGCATTATTGAATCCCCCGGTAGTACCAGTTAAGCCATAAGTCTGAAGATAGTGTAATCCGCCATCATATGCATTAGGATCGTATGTTGAGAAAGATCCATTTATTACACCGGCAGTAGCACCTTTAGTGTCTGTAAGTGTATAAAGTGTACCAACTTTAACTCCAGTAGCATAAACAGTAGCACCGGTAGCACTAGTAAATCCAGTAGCTCCAGTAACACCAATTACATTTTGAGAATATAGGTAATCAGCTACCAATACTTGATCGTAGCTTAAGAAATTAATTCTAGGTGTTGCTAGATCTCTATCCCCAGTTAATTCATCTATTAGGTGATTACCTACCAAATCAATTGTATAAGGATTGTTACAGATCGAATCAAAAGCAACTTCATCTATTGCACAGAATAAACCTGTAGAAGGAGTATTATTGTTAACTAATGTTTGTATGTACTGATTAACTCCATTAAGATCAACGAAGTCAGGTATGATACATCCAGTAACTGAAGTAACTATGGATACATCAGCTTCAGAAAGAAATGCGTCTATTCTACTTTTAATAAATCCATTATTAGTAAAATATTTACTCCATTTAGGATCTAAAGCTAAAGCTTGATAATTTGTCCAATTACCGTAAACCGCAATTACATCAATGAAATAATCCGAGATATAGTCATAAGGGTGCATAAAGCTAGGTACATTATTTGCACCATACCAATCTATTGCAAATATATCATACCCTTTAAGTGGCTTAGAAGAATCCGTAGATTTTCTAGTGATAATACTCATAGGAGATTTACCCAAATTGGTAAGACTGAATAGTTTTCCCTGATCTGCAACACTTAATGTTGCAAGGAAGTAGTTAGGATCTGCAAACCAAAATCTCTCCTTATTGTAATAAGATGAGTAAAGTCTGCTTGTTACCTCACCGTTATACTGCTCAGTATCAACAGAGTATGCCTGATATGTAACCTTATCGGGATTTGCAGTTTCCTCGTCGTCATTCAATCTTAAAAGATTCAATGCAAAAACTGGACCTGTATTTAAACAAGTTAGTATCGATCTTTGAAAGAAAGAACCCTTATTTTCTAGTGATCTGTCTACGTCACCAAAAATAGATATTAGTGTTGTTACGTCAGGAATATAAACCGGTGTATTGAAAGGTCCCTTATTAGAGAATCCAACCACCAATCTAATAGTTTGTGATGTTAGAATTACATTTTGCGATGCATCGAACTCCAACGTATAAACTCCAGACGCTCTAAACTGTGAGTAGTCTATTTTTACCTTATTTGCCATTATTTTTCAAGATATTTTTGCTTCTAGACTATATATCAAAAAAGAATTAAGAATTATTGAAGTGATATATTAAAAACGGTCCGTTACATGAGTTTGCTGAAATCGCCATAGTTTTTACCATCCTTGGTACTAGGACCTCTCGACTCATCATCTGCTCCCTGACCGCCTTCCAATTTTTGGATTATAGCATCTTTATACGGGCTGTCCTCTATTTCATCAAAAACGTCGCCTACTATCTGGTTAAAGTCGTAACCGTCGAACAATCCAGGTAGATTAACTAGTGTCATAGCGACATCATCATGTCCGCTCTGACTAGAGTATGTGCCTCTGTTATTTAAACCGAATGTAAAAAGCTCAGGAACTGTCCATTTTTTTTCATTTACGAGTATTCTGTCCTCCTTTATGAGACTTCTTAACATCTCACAATATTTCATTTTATTTTTCTCGTTGTATTTTATACCAGGCTTTAGAACTCTTGCACTCTCTGTATGCTTTGTAAATAAAAACATCTCATCGAAGAATTCATCTCTCTGCATAAGCTTATCATATAAAAGCTCTCCTTTAAAGTTCATCTCCAGTGCTACCTTAACTCTATCGACAGTAAATAGATCTGTGCACATTAGCTGAAGTATCTTTGTAACTTCCTCCAGTTTTATCTCATTGTCTCTGAATACTCCAACCTGAACAAGTCCAAAGAAATCCGCTTCATCCTCGAATTCCTCTATTTTATCCATGACAGATCTTGGTAGGGGAGTAACTTTAAATATATTAATAACAGTAAAGTCACCGCTTCCACCTCCACTAAGATCGATGGAAAGAACAAATTTCTTACCAGGTAAATCACATTTATCAAGATCAAATTTTGGATGCCATATAAGATTTTCGTAATTTAATCCAGAATCATGCAAACAACTTATTTCCTTCCAGAAATATTCGGTTTCATTCTTTCTTATTTTTCTAAGTTCACCGGATCCCAATAATAAGCTGGAAGAGCTAAGAAACTGATTTCCATATTCCTGGTTGAACAATTCCTCACTACCCAAGTTACCAATCTCTCTCTGTTTCCATGCATCATCTCTCCCCGGTACTTGCCACCAATCGACCCTAATTGGATTAAAACTATTCTCTCCATTAAGTGCACCTTGATAAAGTTCATAGAACTTATTCATTCCATTAGGTGTAGATGTAACTATAATTCTTGATACCTTGGAAGAAGAAACTGTTGGATATGTCGATCTAAAGAAAGCCTCAATAAAGTTTGGATTAATGTGTGCAAACTCATCCATGTATAAAAAATGGATAGTAAAACCGATACCTGAAGTTTTCGTAGTTGTTTTAGCAAGAACCCTACACCCATTATCAAAACGCATTGACATCACGTTATTTACCATTATACCAGGTTTAAGAAAGAATGGCAGACCCTTTATAATGGCCTTTATCTTGTCCATAAGTTCCTCTGCTGTATCTCCTACGTTTGCAAGAATCATCGCATTCTTATCATGATTAAAGAGAAGATACCAAACTAGAATTATTGATGATGTAATGGATTTACCAACCTGTCTTGGCGCAAGGAATATATTAAATCTGCTTCCCTGATATTCCCTAAGCACCGATTCCTGGTAATCTCTAAGCCTGATATAATCTAGACCAGTATCAGTCATTACTTTACAATATTTTGAAAAATAAGTTACGTCTTCCGCACATTTTTTCATCTCCAGAATTTCCTCGTTGGTATATTCCCACAGGATATTGGCTCTCTTTAATTCCGGGTTGTTATCGTGAAATGGGTTATCGACGCTCTTATAATCAAGTCCCTCCTCGTCAACTCTTCTAAGTAGTTCATCTATTCTTGCAGTTGTCCAATAGGTGGTTTCCTGCTGTGCACCACTTTCTAATAAGTTTTCCATATTATTCTAGTATATCATCCTCGACGATATAACCATCAGGATCTTCGTAATTATCGTCGTCCTTTCTTAGAGGATTCTGAGCATCTATTTTTTTCTTATCTCTTGCATTAACATATTTGCTTTGCGTTTTAGGTCTCGTTTAAATACAGTTTGGTCATTAAGATCTTCAATCCAATCTGCTAATACAGGTAATACTGCTGCTAATGCAACGAGCTTTTTCTCTTTTCTCATAATTCTACATCTTTAAATTTAAGTTCGTGTTCTAATTCTTCAATTCTTTTTTTTAATTCTCCGTTTATATGCAGACATCGGTTGATTTCTCGTCCGTGTAAGCGTAGTTCTGTTTCAAGTTCAATGATTGCTAATTGCACCTGCTTTAAGTCGTTCTCAGTGTCTTTAGCTCCGTTTATGTACGCTTCTGCTGATGGTCTTTTTTCTTCTAATTCTTCACGTGTTAACTTTACTTTCCAAATGTTTTTTTGAATCAGTCCTTTGATGTAAAGTAGTTTTAATCCTATGTCCATCCTTTGTTGTTTAGTGCGTTAATTTTCTGTTCTACCATCGTAATCTTTTTCTGCTCAGGTAACTTTTTTGTTCTGTTTGCATAGATACGTTTTCCTTTGTAGTCTAGCATATAGTATTGATATTTATCTAAGTCCAAATATAACTTGTATACTCCGTTTTTAGATACTCCCTTAGGTTTGCTTTTGGCTACTTTCAAATGTACTTCGTTCTTTTCTGCGCCGTTACCTTCTGAATCTAATAATCCGTAAGGAGGACGCCAAGGAATTAAAACGCTTAGACCTTTTCTAAACCAAACTTGACCTCCTGCAAAGTCTCTTGCACTTGGCATAGGAAAGTAACTGATGTCAGTTCCTGCTATTGTCTTTGAACTTACCATTGGTTGGTCACGAACGTGATTAATTACGCAATTGTGTCGTCCCGTTTTACGTGCGTTTTTTCGTACTGTTCCCAAAATGCGACTTAGGTATTTATCCTCACGTCCTAAGTCACTTGGTAAAAACTCCTCCGTTAATTCATTCCAAGGATCAATTGTTGTGGTGTGTATCTTCATTCCTTCCTTCTTTTCAATTTCATCTACTAATTCGTAAAATTTAGTAATGGTTAAATCTTCGTCTATTGGATCAATCACAATAAAATGTTCGTTGATAAACATCTCTGCAACTATCTGTTCTGAATTAGTCATGGAGTTCTGTCCTTGTACGTAAGGCTTACCAACGTACTTATAACAAAGCTCTGCGAATATCTCTGCACTATTTCCTGTTTCAGGTGAGAAGATTACGTGATTCCAATTGTGTAAACACGAAAGATTAATAAGAATCTCAAACCAAAGCTCTGTCTTTCCACTGGCAGGAGCAGAACCGATGTATGTTGTACATCCTTCTTTTATTGTGTATGGAAGTATATCCCAATCCCAACCTATTGACTTTCCTCTTACGTCTTTTTGTAGTCGTATGTCGAAAAGTTCGTTGTTTACGTTTGTAAGTCTTTTATACATCAGTCAATTATTTGAGGAGGTAAATTAAACTGATTCTTTAGCCAACTAGAATCAAATCCTTTCCAAGACTTTTCTACGCAAGTTCTTAATATAATGTTTTTGTCTTTTCCGTTTTTTTCTACCTGTGCAATAAATGATTTAAATGCAGTTTCGGTGTTGGTTGCTTTCTTGTCTTTTCTTACTTGCATCCATTCTTTTGATAACCCTTCGTCAAATCCATAATCTAAAAGAGCAGATAAAAAACTGAATTTCAGTTTAGTGTATTCTTCTTTCTCTTTCTCTTCTTCTTGTACCAAAGGGGCTTGTGTACCCCCTTGCGTAGGGGCTTGTAAAGGGGTTTTAGTCTTATCTTCAAATCCTTTTACTTGTGCATCTATTGAATGCTTCTGACTAATGTAAGCAAAGTTTGCCATTCCTTTTAAACTAGTTTGCTCACCTGTAAACTGACGAAGCATTACTGCATCATAAAACGCAAGTCTATCCTTGTCGTTTAATTCCATAGCTACTTCCCAATAGCTCCGATAAAATTTTACTGCTTTTCTTTCACTCATTTAACTGCTCTTAAATAAAAAAACCCCTTTGGCGTTCGGAGAGCAGTCCTACTAACTAAAGAGGTTTTGAATAATGTTTTTCTCGTTCCTGCTCGAACTGTACAAATATAACGAATCTTACTCTAATAAAGTTGCATCAATATCATATTTATCTTCTAACAACCATCTTTTGATGTTTCCAAGTGCATACAACGTCTTGGCATTTTGGATGTCTTTGAGTAGATTTCTCTTTGGAGGTTTAATCTTGTAGTCTTTTAGCAACACAATATATTCGTGAATGTCTGTGTGATAAGAATCTCTATAGTATTCATCCAGGTTTATGTGCGTTTTAACGTTGTGAATGATTGATGAATGATCCTGATTGAACATTTGTCCGATAGCATCATAAGTCATTCCGTAGTCACGTAGCTTTGCCTGTAAGTAGCACTTCTTGTAAATGATTTGTCGTTTACGATTCTTTTCGTTTAGCTTATCCTTTTCAATCAGAAAATAAGCTGTCTCTAAAAATTCCATTTGTTCTATTTTAAAACTCAAATTGTTCTATTTTAAAACTACCCATATTGAATCGTCCTGTTTCGATTAAGTCCATTTTCTTCCAGTAGGCTAAACTTTTAGAAGTAAAGATCCATTCCTGAACTGTTGCCAATCCTATTTTGTAAGTTAGTTTGTATTTCATAACGTCAATAATTTAATGATTCCTAATCCTAATGCGATTCCTAAGCTAACTGCTATTCCTAGCATTGATGCTTCGTAATTTTCTTTTCTTTTATAGCTCATAACTTTCGATTTCTTGTTTAACTTCTTCCCAATATTCTAATGCTAGTCCTAAATCAATTTCTCGGTAGCTCCAACATTGGTTTATTAATTCATCAACTGCAATCAATGCAAGTTCGTTAGCAACATGACTTATTATATAAACACCATCCATTGGGTATTTCATTTTATCTACTAATTTTTGTGCTTTTTCTTTTGGTGTCATAGTTTCTGATTGAATTTTATTTCACATATTCTTCTGTAAAGGTCTTCGTTAAAGCTGCCTCTAATTGTTTCAGGTGATGACTTTGTTTTCCAAAACTGAATCATCCTTTGTAATCTAAATACCATAATCCGCCCAATAGTTAAAATCGTCTGTTTCTAGTTCACGCATTTTTTCAAGTGACTCGTTGTATAGCCAAAGCGTTTGTTTTCTAAACTCTTTTACGTTGTCTTGTAGCCATTGCTTATAATCGTCCGTGATTTCAATGTTTCCTTTTATATCTTCTGTCTCGTGGAAAAACGTACCCGACAACGGAATGATAGTAAAGTCTGTGTAATGTCCTGTGCATTCCTCTGACCAATCAAAGTCGCAAAGAACTTCGTAGTAATAATCGCCATAAACATATTCAATGTGCATGTGGAAACCTGAAAGCGTGTAGTCTGTAATCTCAAATTTGTTCATCTTATTTGTTTTTAGTTATTAATTCTCCGTATTTCTCTAATATAGGTGACTGAACGTGTTTAGCTTCGATTTGCGGAGCTTTCGGTGAAGTCGCATAGTTTGGTTGCGTTGCAGTAAAATACCCCATTACAAGCCAAAATAAAGACAATGCTAAAATAGTTCCGATAATGTCTTTTTGATTTTCATTTAAAGTTTTCATATTCCTCTTAATTTACATACTAGTTTATTAACTGATGACCATCTAGCGACTGCGATATCCGTAAAAGGATCACGCATTCCAAATTTGTCAATGCACTCCATCATTTCTTTCCATAATTGCTTTTCTTCTGCAATCATAATTTGAATCATTTCTCGTTTTTTCATAGCTTTTAAATTAGTAATTTGAATTAGTTATATGCAAATATAAACATAAGGTTTCAGTTATCAACACTTTTTTTTCACTTATTTACAATTATTTTTTTTTAGAGCATAGAAATTATACGTGAAAACTACGTAATGTAAAGGAAATTCACTTAATTTTTGTATCTTTACAATATAACAGATATAAATATGGAAGGTACAAGATTGATTTACGCATTAAAATGCCCATTCACAAATTCAATACATTACATAGGTAAGTCAACACAAGGAATGACACGTCCTTTACAGCACCTTAAAGAAAGCCACTCTGAAAAGATTAATCAATGGGTAAATGAACTTAAACAAATAGGTCATTGTCCATCAGTTGAAGTAATAGAATATGTAAATGTTAACGATGACATAGATGTGAGAGAAAGGTATTGGATTCAAAAAGAATTAAACAATGGTGCTTATTTATTAAATAGCTTTTTAATCAGTCCTTTGTTAATCAGTCATAATTTAGAGCAAATTCTTTCAGATGGTGAAGGTTTAGATATGTTAAAAATAGGAACTTTTGTTAAAGAAAAAAGAAAGCAAATAAAAATGACTCAATTTGAATTTTCTGAAAGGTTTGCTATAGCATTAACAGTCATTCGTAAAATTGAACAAGGTAAATCAAATATTAGGCTTGATGGATTATTTGAAGTATTACATATTTTTGGATGCACTATTGAAGTAGCACGTAAAAAATAAAAGCGTATATTTTGCGTATAAATTCGTATCAATGCGGATATTAACTTGTCATATAAAGTACAAAACGTGTTGTTTTTTTCCGTCATAAGACACATTATAATATGTTACTGCATGAATTTTTCCACAAATTTCAGACAATAAATCAAAATATTGGCTAATGTTTGTAACAAAATAAGGGTAAATATGTTACATTCTTGTAACAGAACAAAGGTAAAATTCATGCAGATAATCGGTTTTATTCCGATTAGTGACGTTTTTTGTCGCAAATATCTACTAAATATGCGACACAATTATTTGTAGAATTGTGACAGGTGCTATTTATTCAGGGTATAGCCTTACGCCGGGGGGTTAGCTATCAGGTTATAGCCATAAAAAAAGGGTTGCCGCTTTCAACTGACACCCCTTTTCTATATAACCAAAAAACTATGAGCTGCAAATATACTAGAAAATGTGAGTTAATCTAGCAACTTGTCCAAAATCTTTATGATGTAAAAACCCTTCGACTGCTTTAGGTGAATGTTGGTAACCGTTACGATGGTGCCAAGAGTCCGTTCCTGATGGTGATCTAAGTGATTCAACAGTAACTCCGATGTAGTCCTTGCTATTCTTGTGATGAACGTGATGTGTATATACGTACCTATGCTTACTTAAGCTCCATTCGTGAGAAAACTCGGTTGCCATCAATAAAGGTAAGTGTTCGTTTTTTGCTCCGTCTCCGTGAGTAGTTCCGATTAGATTCTTCCCATATAGAAATCCCTTCCTATGAGCAATAGAACAATCGAAAGTAATATTATCACAGTTTCTAAACCACGTCTGAATAACATCCGCAAGGAAGAATCCGTGTGTGTAATCGTGATTAGATGGATTAAAGGTAAAATGCACATCAGCGACAGATAGCAAAGTTTCCAAGATATCAACATACAATTGTTTTGCGATTAGAAAATTAGAGTACCACATTCCGTCCGTGTCTTGTGGCGTTCCTCCAGTAGTTTGTCTTTTAGGAGTATCAATGTGAAGGATATCGTTTCCTCCGATAAATAGAATCTTGTCAATGTTGAATCCCGTTGATTTGTCCAAGATTCCTTGAACTCCTTCTTTCACACGTTTAACTGCGATTTGGTTGTTGTAGTCTTCACCTGTTTCAAATGCTTCGCAGAGTTTACCTATATGGATGTCAGCAGGGTCTACTACTAATAAGTGTCCGTCTGTAGATGGATTCCTAAAAATAGTCGGGTACTCAGGTTTGAAATCACGAATGTCTTTTAAGATAGATTCTTGTAATTCCTTGTAATTTACTTCCTCAGCTTCTTTAAAGTTCGGATTTTTAAAGAACAACGATGCGTTTTTAGACTTTAACCATCCGTGTTTTACATCTTCATCGTTTAAACCTAGTTCATTTGATTCTCTTTTGATTGCTCTGAACTGATTGATTAACTCATATTCTTCAGGATTCAAACGAACTCTTGGAACTCCTTGACTTACGATAGGTCTACCACCTTTGTTTCTACTCATAATTAAAGTTTAGTGAGAAGTCTTATCCTGCTTCTGAAGGTTTCGCTTAATGTCAAGCGTGTAAGGAATCCAACAATAAAAGCCAAGATAACCAGAAACCACCTTGTCTTGTATTTAGTAACGTATTTGTTTTGATATTTTACCTTCTGAGCTTCTGCTTTGATGTATTTGGTCTTGTACTTGTATTCAATACGCGTCAGAAATCGCGTTTTAGGCACGAAAGAAGCCTTGTAACGAACTATCGTATCTTTCTGAACGATTACCTTCTCCCAATAAATTGAGTCCATTAGAACGTAAGGAATTGAGTCTATTGTCGAAACTTGAATTGTATCGCTAGTTTCGTCACATCTGTAGCCTTTTTTCATGGCTTTTACGATATGATAATGAGCAGAACACGAACCTAATAAAATTAAGGTCGAAATGTATAACGATAATCGTTTAATCTGTTTAACCATCCTGTCAAGAATTTAGCGTTTTTACCTAATCCAATTGCATAAAAGAATCTTTCTCTTTCGTTTGTTAATGCGTCAAATAGTTTCTTAGGTTCGATTGAGTTAGCTAGTAGTATTGTTTTTACTCCTATGATTCCGTCTACTGTGCAAAGTAATCCGCAGTGATTGATTGCTATTTGTAAAGATTTAGACGCTTGTTTCACTCCTGATCCCCACGCCATCCCTGTAACAAATATTGCAATGTTCTGAGAGTTGTATGCGTCACCTCTAACGCCATCCCAGTAACCTTTTTTAAATATAGCAAACCAATCCTCAGCGTTCATAAGATAAAAACGTGCATCGTTATCCGTTCCAAAAAACGAAACCCAAGCTTTGTAAGTTATTCCTGCGTTTGTGTGATATCCCGTTTTTCCCTTGTAAGGAGTTGGACAAGGATAACTAGATGCTGAATCTGCTTTGTCTCTGGATAGTCCACCTTCCCATTTCTTTGTAAAGGCAACGTATTTTTCTATTAATGTCATTTTGTTTGATTTTAGAACAATTAAATGTTCTGTTTTAAAACAATTTACTTTAAATCTTCTAAGGTTTCTTTACTTCTTTTTGCAAAAGATTTGAACTTATCCCATACATTGATTCCTGTAACTGAGAAATAGCTTTCGTTGATAGATTTGATCTCCGTGTAAACGCAGAAGAATGTAAACGCCTTTGTTAACAATAATTCAATCGCGATGAAATGTGCTAAAATATCGGCTACAACATATTTTTCTAACAGGAACACAAAAACTATCGCTCCTGAGTACAAAAGTGTCTTAGAAATCGTGTGTGATAGTCTACGGGAACGAATTGACTGCCATCCTCCTTTTTTAACTGAACGCCAAATTCCGAAACACGTATCTAAAATGATTGCTAGAACTGCGATGATTACAAGTGGCTTAACAGGAGTTAAGATTGTAAATAACGAAAAAACAAGGATTGATAATTTAGACTTCATTTTGCTTGTTCGTTTTTATTTAGTTTAGCAAGAAACACAATTAGCTTCTTGACGTTAGTTTCTTTTGGTTTATAAACTTTGACCTGTTTCATATATACCAAGACGTGTAATTATTGTTGCTGTCAGGGAACATATCTCCTGAACTGTTAGTGTTGTACTCCGGAAATAAAGTATTGTTAGCACATATATAATCAATGAATCTCTCCGTGTAATGCTGTGCGATTGCAGTTTGCTTTTCAATTAAAAAGTCTACTTCGTTTTTCTCTACGTTTGAAGAGTTCTCTGAATTGTGTTTGAATACTCCCTTGTTAGAAATAGTATACGCTGCGAATGGCAAGTAATATTTCATACTTAAATGGATCAACATCGGTTTCAAATAATCGCGTGTAAGAGACAAATAATTCCCTGAAAGAGTATTTGCTATGATGTCTGCTTTAATCTTATTTAAGAGCTTCGTTCCTGTGTAATTCTGCAAGTCTGTATCCTGTGCAATCTTCACAAATTGAATGAATTTATCAGTATCAACATTTCCGTTCAACGCTGTGAACTTTACGATGTCTTCTCTAGTTACTAGTAATGCTTCTGCCATTATTTCCCGTAAGTATTATTGGTTGGTAAAAATCCGTTGTAAGGCATATCAACAGGACGTGTAGAAACAAGTTTAGGATTGTTTACCGTATATCCGAACTTGGCAGCTTTCGCTTGTGCGATTTGTTTTTGATTTGGTAAGTCTAATGCAGTCCCTGAGAACACAGCATACACTTGTTTGTTCCATCTGTGATGACAGTTTCCTCCACCTTTGTAAAGCCAAATTGAATAAGTATCCGAACCTTTCGGCCCCCATCCCGGATTAACTGCTTCGTTTTCCATATTCAAGATGTCTTGTTTACGGTAAAGTTTGTTTGCTTTCACCATTGCTGTGCAAAAGTCTCTAGGATTATCAGTTAATTCACCTTCGTATTTGTACCTTACAACGAATTTAACGCCATCAATCGTTTTATCTTGCTTGTCCGTTATGTTTGGTCTTGCGTCACCTGTAGAGACAAGATTTATTATCTTGCTTAAAAGACTTGGTTTCTCTTCTTTTGCTAGATTCTCGTTTTCAATATCGTCATTATCGTAATCAACAGGTTTTTCGTCAATTAAAACCCAACTTGGATCAACGTCTTCGCCTAAATCAATCAACGCGTTTACGTGTGAACTTAACTGAGTTCCATCCGTTCCTGTTTCTTCAGCAACTTGCTCAGCATTTTGTGCGTTTTCTAAGTCCGTGAACTCTAAAGGTTGTAACGTTTTGAAGAATAACTTTAAAGAGATTCCGTTAAATGCTAGGATTTGGTCAAATGCATCTAATAACTCCTCTTGGAATGGACGAATAACCATATTGTCAAACAACACAGCAGAGTTTTTAAGCTCGTCTGCATTACTACTGAATCCATTTGAACTAGCAACTCCGAAAAGTAGCGGAGAAGTGATGTTGTGACCTAGCATTATCTTACGTAAACATTCTTCAGATAAGTAAGTGTACTGGTCAGCAGCGTCCATCAATGGAATATCGTCAACCGTAGTCTTAGATTCTGCATTGTTATTAAACGCAACGATTACTTTTTGTCCTCTAGAACCTGTCAACTTAGATAATACCTTATTCGCGATGATGTTTTGTTGCTCATCTGTTGGAATTCCTGAGTTAAAGTTAACAACCTTAGTTCCTGAGAATCCGTTTTGTACTTCGTTGATTAGATAGTCACCTATTTCCTCCTCCAATAAAGCATAACTTACTGATCCTTGATAGTCCGGATAAGAATAGTATTTCATCGAAGGTGAGTAAGGTTTCACATATAGAATCTCAACCTTCTCTTTGCTGAATCCGTATGCATTGTATCTTACAGGTGCATATTTCTTCGTGTCGTTCCAATTGTCAGAGTAGTAATATCCTGTGATTTCACCTTCTTTGTTGCATTTCTCAGCTCTTAAAAGGTTTAATGGAATGTGATATGCCTTTAGAATCTTATCGTGTTTGTCGTTGTAGTGTACCTGAATAGCAAACTGACCGAATAACTTCTTGTCTAATACTAATTTTCTAACATCTTCCTTGTGAAATAAAGACATCATTTGAGCGTACTCAGATGGTTTTCTGTTAGCGTCCAATGCACTTAGACCTTTTCCGTAAATAAGTCGCGCTACGTTGTTAATAATAGCGTTATTCGTTGTTGAATTGCTGTATCTTGCAATCAAGAAGTCGTAATATTGTTCTCCGTCTTCAGTTAGGAAGTCCACCCAGTTATCCTGATTGGATTCACTTACAATTGGCGAAGTGTACGAAGACAAGTTTAAAACGTGTAAATTATTCATATACGATAAAATCATTATTTGTTACATTAGATACATATTCTCCGTTGTTTACCGAGAATGTAGCAATGTTTTGAGCAGTACAAAAAATCCTGTCCTTGTAAAGTACATTAGAACCGTTTTTCAATACCAAATTATAAAAGTGTCCTTCAACTAAAGCAAAAGACGCTGTGATATTATTAACGTAGTTTCCTGTAGATGAGCTTGAAATTACGACTGTCTGAGTTACATTCGTTTGGTCATCTGTTATTTCCATAACATTGTAGGTGTTATCTCTAGGGATAAAACTGAATGTCTGTGGTGATGTAGAAGGTGTTAATACTATCATATCTTTATAATTAGAATTTCGTGTTTTTGTTCATTTTACAGCATAAAAAAAGCCACTCGGTTAGGAATGGCTTTAATTTTAAAGAGTTGAACTTCTTAGTTCGGATCAATTGTTGCTCCTGTGAATACACCCGGTGCAAGTAATGCATCTGTAAACGGAGACGCTACGTTCAAGAAGTTAGCCGGAATAGCCTCCATACCTGTCAAGGTCATGGTATATCCGTTTAGGTCACCCATCTGCGTCCCATTTGAGATAACACCTGTAGTTACTTCCATTCCGTGTTCTAGACCTGCAATGAAGAAGTTGTTAGCGTTTGTTTTGATTACTACGTGAGGACGTCCCCAAGCAAGTAATTTCATTTGTTTCGTAGTGATAACGTCTTGACCTTTGATTGTGAAAGTCAATGTTTGCTCTACAAAAGTAGTTCCGTTTTCACGTGAACTTGTAATCGTTTGTTCGAAAGAGTTTGCGCCTTTAAGCTCGAATTTGTATAGTGTTGTTACACCAGCAATAGTAGCAATCGCATCTTCTTCGTCAACTGTTGCGTCATAGGTGATTGCACCCATTGTACCGTAATTGATGAAGTAAATTGCTTTGATTCCCCCTACAAATTCTTTACATACTTCTTGTCGTCCGTGAGTCAATAAACATGGCATAAGTACCTAATTTTGAATTGTTTATAAAATAAAGCGGAGGTTTGACGCTCCGCTCTGTAAATGTTATGCTCCGTAAGTTACTGCATCACCTGCAAATCCTACCGCAACACCTGCGTTGTAACGTAAAATTACGCGAACGTTGTTTGAACCGTCGATGTCAGCTAAATCAATCGTTTTAACAAGTTGTTGGTCAGATAAAAGTCCGCATCCGAAGTACAAGTTGTCTACTGTTGTAGCAATCATGTTATCAGCTCCAAGACCGTTAGCCATAAAAATTGGAATACCTTCGAAAGAAAGTGAACCGTTAGTGTACCATTGAGAACCTTGAGCGTTTGTACCTGCTGCTCCTAATCCTGATGCACCAAATCCACCCAATGCACGAACGTACAATTTAGCGATTTTTTGAGATACATAAAGACGTAAACCTTCGTTTCCGTAAACTGCTGCAGGAATGTTGTCAACTACACGTGCCATCTCTGAAACTACGTTTGTAGCGTTCAAAGCTGAACCTGTCAATGGAGTTGAAACTGCGATAGAACCACCTGCAATCAATTGTGCTTTCAAACCTAAGTAAGAACCTGAAGTAGCTGTACCGCTCCAAATTGCTGTCTCAGTTCCTGCTGCTACTTTCTCAGCAACGTGTGCGATTAAGAAGTCAGAGAATGATTTAGGCAACGTTTTGAATCCTGAGTAACCCATCTCAGCAGATTGCCAAGTTTGGAATAAATCAGTTTTACACAATTGAACGTTCACTTGAAGTTCTTTTGTTGTCAATACAGACTCAGTTAATGTAACTGTTCCTGATGGTGTGAAGTCACAAGAAGCGTCTGTTACAAGACTTCCTGTTGCTACTTTTTGCAAGACTGTTTTGTATCCTGCGTTAGCCATAATGGTAACTCCACCTTGCTCTAATGTTGGTGCGCTTAATAACGCTGCTGCGATGTACTTACCTGCAAATTCTCCTGCGTATGTAGTACCCGTTGTAACTGGATTCGGCATTTTGTTTTAATTTAAAAAGTTAGTATTATTTGTTAATTTTTTCTAGGATTGCATCCATAACTGAACGAGGTCTTTTTGCTCCAAATTGGAAATGCTCAACTTCATTCGTGTTTTCAGGATTGAAAGAGATTGGTTTAGGATCTTCTGAAAGTTCGGTTGCTTCAACTGCTACTTCTTCAACTTTAGAAAGTTCAGCCAATTTAGCTTTCAATTCATTATTTTCGTTTTGTAACGCTTCGATTTCTGAGAAGAACGTTTCTTTAACTGTGCTTTCAACTGTCTTCTTGATAGGAGTTGATACTTCAGTTTGCGCTTCAACAGGTACTTCAGGAGCAACTTGTTCTTCAGGTGATACTTCTTCTTCCATTCCTGGTTCTTTCACTTCTTTGATGATACCTTCAACTTCTACTTGTAGCATCATTCCGTTCTCTAGTTCGTATTCTCCTACAGGTAAAGGAATCTTTTGCTCGTCTTCTGTGATGATGAATACTTCATTATCCATTTCAAATGCGTCTGCTTCAAGAACTGTAACTCCATCTGCTAACTTCATCATTTCCAATTTCACTTCCATTCCTAAAAGTGCTTTGATTTTGTTAATTGTGCTATTTTTCATTTTTCGTTTTTATTTAGTTTTGCCATTTGTAATACAAACCAACTTCTTTTGATGCTGATTCCAATGTGAAATATAATTTGTCCAATTCAGCGTAACCTGTAATTCCTTTGCTGTCTAAACCTAATGATTTTGCTGCTGTGTCTGCTTTGTCAAGTATAGTTCCAATTTTAGAAGACATTGCAGATGCTTTTTGTACGTTCTTTTCTGATGCGACAGAAACTTTATCTGCATTTGTTTTAGCAGTTGCGATTGCTTTGTCTGCATTTGTCAAAATGATTTTATCGTCAACTAACGCTTTCAAAACTGCATTTGCATCACCTAACATTTTCGCGATATCTTCAACCACACCAAGCTTAACTTCGTGACTCGCTAAATCTGTAGTTTCGTTGATTTTTGATATCTTATCTAATACTGAATTTATTGACATTTCCTTTTTTTTAAGAGTTGTTATTATTATAATTAAAGAATTTATATTTTGTTGTATTTTCGGTTAGATGTTTCCGATTCCCTGTGCTTGTAAACTGCCATTGCAACACTTCACGCTGTACTTCTTTCCGTCTTTACATAGGCATCCTCTCTTGCCACCTTTAGGACTCGTCTGAGACTGCTTTACGTCCTTAGTTATCTTATTGCTCATCTTCTTGAATTATTTGTTTAATGCGTTCTAATAATAAGTCCTCCTCAGTCATCTCAGACATTTCTAGTTTGTCAGCAAAGTATCCTTCGATGGAGAATCCTTTCACCTTGCCTTCTTTTACGTCTTTCCATACTTCATCGTTGTTTACCTTCATGGAAATCATCCAAGTTCCCTTAGGCAAACTGAATCCGTATTTAGCTGATTTATCTTGTTTCTCGTCCTCGATAATCCAAGATTCTACGACTGACATTCCTTTCAGTTTTTTGTCGTGTTCGTAGGTAGCATTGTTTTGGTTTGAGTTCATTAAGAATAACTCTGATGCTTTGCGAACTGTGTCAGCAGAAAAGTAGATGTAGTATTCTTCTTTCGTTTTTTCATTAACTCGGTAGATTTGCTTGTCAGGAACTAATGCTGCTCCCATTAAGATACGTTTTTCCGTGTCTACTTCTTTGAGTTCTACTTCGTGTTTTGATAAGTGAATAAAGTTCTCCTCTATGGCAGGAGATTTTACGACTGATACTGCGTCAATTCCACTCAACGAGTCTTTTTCGTCTATTATAAGTTCAATGATTTTCATATCTATTTAATTAATTTATTGTACTAATGTTGCATTTTCAATTCTGTTTCGGTCTAATGCCTGTGCAGTTGTCATATCTCCGGAAACAACATATGCTTTTGTTGGTTGCTGTTGAAGTTGTGCTAACTGATTGATTCCTGAGTTACCTACTACGTTAAAGTTCGGAGAGATAACAGATCCTCCTCCACCTCCACCATTGTCATTTAATCCACCACCACCACCTGGCGCTCCTCCTTGTTTTAGTGCTGCCAAACCTTTTCCTGTTGCCGCTGCTATAGCTGCAATTGATAAACCTGCTGATATGTTATTTCTTAATACTAATGCTTCTGCTGCTGCAACTGACGCTCCACCTGTTGCAATAGATAATGCAGTTCCTGATGCTCTTGCTGCTTGATTGGCTGCTTTAGTTTCTATAATAGTTTTCGCAATGGCTAATGCATTTTGAGCAATTAACGCTGCTCCTTGTACCTTTTTATTTTCTTCAAATAACCCTGCAATTAGATTTATACCTGCTTCAGCATTAGCAAAGTCAGCTTCTCTAATTTGCTTCATTGTTTCAGCAACCGCCTTCTCTGATTCGATTCTTTTATCGTCTATTGTCTTTTGATTCTCTGCTTTCTTCTTTGCTAGTTGATCCTCGTAAGATAGAATCTGTAAATCTATTTCTTGTTTCTTTTCGTTGTATGCAATCTCTGCTTCTAGTTTTGCTTGAGTTCCATCCTTGTATAAGTCTACTTCTTTTTGTAATCTTTCTAATTGAATTCTTTCCTCTTCTTTGGCAGCGTCAATTTGTGCTTGAATCTTTAACTCTTCGTCTGCAATCAATTCATTTGTTGCCTTTTTTCTTTCGATGGCTAAGTTGACTTCTGATTCAGTTCGTGTTTTATTAAGTTCTAATTCCTCACGTTGTAATGCAAGGTCATTTGCTAACTGCTCAGAGCGTAATCCTTCTATTTGTGCTAATACACCTTCTTTGTTTGCAAGTGCTTCTGTTAACGCGACTTGATTCTCCGTTGTTCTTGCTTTGTTTAATTCTAACTGTGCTGCTTGAACTTGCAAAGATGCCTGTGCTAACATTGCCTCTTCTTGCTTGTCTAAAACCTTTTTTAAATCGTTGTTTGCTTTGATTCGTTCTGCGATAGAATTACGTTCCTCGTCTCTGATTTGACGTAATTTCTCTGCTTGTCTATCGTACTTCTCAATCAATAATCCTTGTTGAGCAGCGGCAATGGCAGCAGCGTTTCTTGCGTTGACTAATGCATTCGCTTGTTCATATATTGATTTGATATTTATCTTTCCGATTTCCTCAGCAGAACGTTTTCCTAAATCAACTACTTCAGTAACTGCTTCTCCAAAGTTATTGTAGATGTCCTTACCTGCTTTGATTGCATTTTCACCTAGTTCGATTATGTCTTCTTCAGTTCCTTTGATATTTTTACGAAGTTCCTTAATGACTTTTTCATCCTTGTTTCCAAAGAATGACTTTTCCCATGCCAATTGCAATGTCTCAATTGCCAGTTTAATTCCGTAGAAACTACCTTTTAACGGAGTAAGTATAAGTGTCAATAACCCACCCATTACTTTTCCTAACGCATTGAATCCTCCTGTTGCTTCGTAGGATGCCTTAGCTGCTGTAATTAACGCACCGATAGTTTGATTGAATACAATTGCAATAGTTTCCATAACTGCTGAAAACGATGTTGCAACTTCTTGATTCTGTTCGAATGCACTTTTCAACGATGCAAATGCTCCAATGATCAATCCAATACCTGCTGCCTTGAATGCTGTTCCTATTCCTTTGACTGCTGTAGTTACTTTCTTGAATCCACTTTGTGCGTCATCAGTAGCGTCTGAAGTTGCTTTAATGGAGTTGTTTAAGGAGTCCGTTTTTTTCTTGGCATCATTTATACTACCTGACAAGTCGTTGAACTCGTCTGCAGTCTCCTTTGCATTGGTGTTTATGTTTAAGTCAATCGTTTTTTTCTCAGCCATTGGTTAGTTTTTTACGTGCGTTTTTTCTTATTTCTTGTCTTGTTAATTTGCGAAAGGAAGATGTGTATACATATTTGCCTTTTGCGATGTCGATGTTTTCAGATATTCCGTAGAAATTATCTATGGCTAACATTGCGATTATGTTCTTTATCATTTTTGTATGATGTTTATGGTTCGTGTTTCTATGATTCCTGAATTCAATGTATATTCGATATTCACTGGGTATACAGTTCCTGCAGTTCCACTTGGTAAAGTCACCGTCACTAACTGACTTGCTTCTATGTAATCAGGTGCAATAGTTACATCTGAATTAGTTGAACTCATAAACGCTGAGAATGTATCGTTAACAAAGTCAATTGATAACTGAATTTCTCCTCCGTCTACTCCTACGTTTGGAGTTTGAGTAGCGTTTACCATCGGTCTGAAATCTAAAATTAACTGGAAGTTTACCTCACCTGTAGTTAGATTAGACTGCATTGAATTAATGATGTATCTCTTATCTCTGATTACTAATCTATCGTTTAATCGTAGTCCTGTCAGAAGTCCAATAGGTAATATAGTTTTTACGCTGATTAATCTCTGCTTTAAATTGTAAAGATTGTACAGGTAAGAAAAGTAGTATGTTCCGAATAGCGTTTGTTGCACTGGCTCATTTAACATCGTGCTGATGTCAGGTGCGAAGTTTAAAGTGTAGTTAGTTAAGTTCGTGTATAAGTCCTGTCCGAATGGCGTGTAGTTTGTGATGTTACTTGTTGTACTTCCGTTGTTAAAGTGAAAGTCAACGTCTTTATTGTCGTATTGATAAAGTAAAATAGGCTTAGGAACATATGGAGCAAATTCGTTGTTTAGTGAATATCCTACTTGTAAATTTGTACCTGTGAATTTTGTCTGTAATAAATTCTCGAAAGGAACATCCAAAGTAAACTCACTGCCATCGTAATTGTACTGATAAGATGTATCTCCATACTCACGCATAAACAACTGACTAAATTGCTTATTTAAGAATGATTCCGAGTTTTGATATTTCATCGTAATCTTCTTGTAAAGATTCATCTTGTCAACGTCAATAGTATCTACGTCTGTGAATTGTGAAATATCTACAATCGCACCTGCTGAATACCAATCGTCTAATGGTTCTAATTGGTAAACGTTCTCAGAAGTAGCATAACACGTTAAATTAAATAGCTTACAAATCCCACTAAAAAAGTCACCTACCTTCATTACAGGTGCAAGTGCAGCTAAGTCTGTGTTTACGACTATCACATTGTTAGCACACGTTGCATTACAAGTTGCTACTGGAGCGAATGAAACTCCTGAAACTGCATATATTGTGTAAATGACTGAAACGTTAACCGTGACTGCAGTATGCGTTCTAACTTTGAATGTGTAAATGGAATCAAGTCCGACTGTATCTTGAACTATGATTATAGGTAAAGCTCCTGATGTGCTGAATGCCATACTTTGGATAAAGTTCCCATTTTGGTAAACATCTATAATTGCACCTGTAGTTGCCGATATTGAATTGACATTAATAGTGATGTAATGCTCACCTTGATTTAATCCTAGATACTGAACGTGAATAGAATTATCAGTTAAATCGAATGCGTTACTTGCATCGTTTCCTGATGTAGATAAACTAGTGAAGTCAATTGCTTGTGGCTCTGAATAAAAGTAATATTCGTTCTTGTTTTTATACCACAAGAAAAGTTTAGTAAATCTATCATCACTCAGAAAGTTTCCGTTGAATTGTACTGAATACTTTTGTGATATTCTCTTGAATATTTCTTGAACTCTAAGCGCAGGAAATAACTCCGTGTAATGAATGTGTCCACTTGTATGATGAATGTCGTTAGAACTACTTGTAGGAATCGTTAACCAACTTGGAGTAATTGTAGTAGGTGCTTGTCCTGTCCAAGTCCAAATTCTTTTTGAACTTATCAAAGGATATTTTACATCGTAAGCATTTGTTCCGTCTTCAATTCTGTCTTTTACTTCGTTACCATTGTACAGATGATTCACAGGTGTATAGTCCAAATCTGATAACAAGTCTTCTCCAAAGTAATCTAGTAAGGTCTTACCATCACCAAAGAACTGCAAAGTGTAGCTTTCTGCTTGTCCGTTTTTTAGTTGTGCTTTATCAATCTGCATTTTACCTCTGCGAAAGAAAGTCAAGTCAATTTCGATGAAAGCATTTCTACGGATGTTGTGGTCAATTGTCGCATCCACATCACTCTGATAAAAGTGTTGTAAGATAGCGTTATTGTATGGCGAAGCAGGAACAGTAAAACTTTGTGAAAAGTCCGTGTAAGTCTTTGAAATGTCTGCTACGTTTTGTTGCGTGGACGTTACCTGAATCTGCTCATCGTTGAATAGTTCAAGTCTTTGTCCTTCGATGTATACTTGTATCTTTCTATTCATTACACTACTGAGTTAATTGTGTCGTATGCGTATTCAAAGTCTAGTTGGTAATTAATCATGTGAGTGTTTATGCTTTTGAATAACTCAGTTGATTTCGTGTTTATCTTTACAGGTGATTTGTCTAGTAAGATTCTTTCGCTCAGCATTAGTTGTTTAATCGTTTCTGAAAAGCTTTCGTCCACCCAATCAGTATTTACTTTAATCTGCTCTTTTGCGTTCGTGTTGAATACTTTTCTTTGACCTTCTAAAACGTCATAACTTGGATATGTTTGAGGCATCAAATTGTACTCCGTGTTTTCAACGCTGATAGAATTGTTACTCGCTTTGAAGAACCACTCAGTTTGCCATGCTCCGAATTTATTCACAAAGTCACATCTTACTGGAGTATATTTACATTCGTCTTTTGGTCTAAATGTTGCACTCCATACTGTGCTTCCTCCTGTGATGATTTCAACAATATTTCCTGCACTTAAATACGTAGGATAAACTTTCGCCCAATCATTGACGTTAGACGTAGCTAAAGAACCTGTTTGAATTGCTCCTGTTACTAGATTGGTATACTTGATTGAATATCCACTTGCACCTTCAATTGTAATATGACCAGTATTACCTGTACCATCATTAAAATAATAAGAGTCTATTGGTGAAAGATGTACTATTGATAAGTTAGGATTTGCTCCATCTGTGTAATATCCGAACCCTTCATAACATCTTCTCGTGATCGTTGTGCCAAACTGAACGAATCCACCTGTAGTTTTTTTGAATGTCTTGATTCCAATCCAACACCATTGTGCAGCAGGAGTAACAGGATTACCACTTGTGACGTTTTGTAATGTATTGTGATTGATAAACTCTCTGATGTAAGGTGACAAGTCGTAATAAGTAGCCGGTGAACTTGACGAAGGAATGTTTTTACTTAACGTGTACGCAGGTGAACTCGGCATTGGAGTCGTGTTTCCATTCCAAAGAAAGATTTGAATCATAGAAGCAGTCTGTCCTGTTTCGTTGATTGTTAGAATGTAAGGTGAACGTGCGAAAATTGCCATTTAGTTTTATGTTAAGTATATTGAATCGTTGAATAATTTAATTGCATCCACTCCAAATGCGTCTATCAAATCTTGTGGTAATTTCTTGTAAGCTTTCTCAAATGGTCTAGTAAAAAACAAACTAGGTTTCATTCCGTTTTTTTGTATGAACACCGACAAAGCAAATTTAATCCCTGACCTACTCGCAAACTTACCTGTCTTTGTTCTAGGTGCTAATCCTTTGCGAACAACCCATTTATCAAAGTGTCTAGGACTAGGTCTGTTTTCTTTTCCTTGTTTGTACTTGTAAGGCGTCTTGTATTTCTTCTCAGTACCTGAAACTCCTTTGTCCTGATAGATACCGTACTCCTCCATTGAGAACTCCATCTCGAAAGAGTTAGGATTTGCTTTTACCCTTGCTTGGATGGAATCGTAAAGTTTACCATCGTCTTTTCCTAGTTTACGCAAGTTCTTTTGCGATTCACTAATGACGTAGTTTTTAAACCTGTCTAATTCCTTCTGCAATTCACTCTGCTTCATCCTTTGGCTTCGCTGCTTCGTTTAAGATGTTCAAAATAGGAACTCCGAACTTCATCGGTAACTCCGCAAGGATTGACTCTAATTGCTTTACTTGTTCTTCTGATAGTGTTAACATTTGTCCGTGTTTTTAGATGATTACTACTCCGATAGCTTCAGCGACATACTCGTTCACTACTGAATTGTCTACTCCCCAAGTTAGGAATTGTTCTTCAGTCAAGGTATAATTGTCTTGTGCTAAAGTTTTACCTTCTTCGGTTAGTAATTGCCAATAGGTCGTGCAAGTCGTTGCATCCGTTGGGAAGTTAAGGACTAACACGGATAATCGTGTCGCAGTACCTTCGTTAAGTGGGTAGGGGATTGGTTGAATCGCTACTCCTTGTGGTGTTGTTGTTTCCATATTATTTAAATTGATGTTACTACTTCCCAACCCGATGCACCACCAACTACTAACTTGCTCAATGTGCTATCGTAAATTAAAGCACCTTTGACGTATGTTGGTCGTGAACCCGTTGCGTATTGTTGAAGGTTTACTCTACCTCTTAAAATTGTATCTACTATTGAAGTGTTCCCAAGTGTCGCGGTGTTACTTCCCGCACCAGTTGCATCGTATCCAATTACAATTTGATTCGTTTGGTTGTTGGCTAATGCTTTTGTATTGTATCCGAGTAGAACTGAATTATCAACTATTGTTGCACTCGTTGAACCATCAGCAATAAACCAACCCGCTCTATACCCAATACCTACGTTATTAGCACCCGTGATATTTGCATACAAAGATTGGTAACCTAATGCAGTATTATAAGCACTTGTTGTATTAGCTTGTAAAGAACTAAGTCCAAAAGCTACATTTCCAAGCCCCGTTGAATTTGATTTCAAAGCACTCTGACCAACCGCAGTATTTGAATTTGCAGTATTATCTCTTAATGCCTCCATTCCAACCGCTACATTATTTGTTCCAACTTGGTTACTAAACAAAGCAGATTTACCAACCGCAGTATTTCCACTTCCCGTTGTATTGCTATATGCTGAAAATTCACCAAAACCCGAATTCTGTGAACCCGATGTATTTAGACCTAATGAAAAACGACCAAATGCAGAGTTTTCAGTTCCCGTATTTAATACATTTAATGAATATGCACCCATGCCCGTGTTTCTACTTCCCGTTGAAAACTTACCGCTTTGGTAACCAATGAATGTATTTTGTAAACCCGTTGTATTTGTGATTAATGCTTCGAATCCAATCGCAGTATTTGTCGCAACTTGACCCGCTCCGAGTCCTATGTTGAGCGTGTTAATCCTCGCAGTACCATTAACGTCTAGCTTGAATCCTGCGTCTGTGGTGGTGTTGATGCCTATGTTTCCCGTTGAACCGAAAATTGTCATTCTATCCGTTCCATTTGAACGTAGAACTAAACCTCCATTTGTTGAGTAAGGACCGAAATAAACTAAATTAGTGTTATTATCAAATGTCCATTGTGCTTTTCCCGTTCCGTTGTTTGATAGTGTTGCAGTCGTGTATCTAGTTCCCGCATTATCAATATTTAAAGTATTATTATCAATACCTTTTATGTGTAATGGACTTGTTGGCGTTCCACCTATCCCCAACCTCGCATTCGTATTATCCCAAAACAAGTTAGCCGATTCTTGCACTACATTCCCCGTACCTTCAAACAATACACGTCCAACAGTACCCGAAGTGATTGCAGTCGTACCGATTGTGATTCCCGTAGATATAGTGAATGTTCTATCTGCGGATAGGTCTTGTGTAGTTCCGTTGATTGTTAGGGTGCGTGATGTTGGGACTAAAGACGAAGTGTCAGTACCTGAAATCTCCACATAGACGCTACCTGTCCAACGATATGTCTTGTTAGTGTCGTTAGCTATGTAGATTGTTTTTAAACTACCTGTAACAGGAAATCCTGCTAGGTTTGCGTAGTTCTTTACCTGTGATGGAATGTTAATGTCTATTGCCATACTAAATTTATAAGTTGATTGCTTAAAGTTGCAAATGTTTGTGTCGCTACTTGTGTTCCGTCTATTTGTAGATTCAATGTCGTGTCAGGTAGCGTAAGTGTAGCTCCTGATTGTACGCTTTGGTTATATGTTCCGTTCGTGTTTATGACCGTTGCACTTGGACAAAATGGAGAGTAAGAATCAGTCTCACAAATTGTCATTTCGTTTGGAATCAAGACATCGAATGTCATCGTCCATCCGGCTAACAAGTTCTCAAATCTTTCCGTGAATGGTTCTAAACTAGGATTACCATCTACAACGAATTCCAAGTCGTATAAGTTACCGTGTCTCATTTGATCATAAGCACGATTTAAGATAGCTAACTGAGTATTTAAAACGTCTTGCTGGTTGTCGTTACCTCTGTAGATGTCAGTTGTTTCCGTTTTGGAAATATCTACAATATCCATTGCAATTAAAGACAAGTTGTATCTTACAACATTAGTTTCAAACGTAACGTTGTTCGTCATCAGATGCACTAACGGGAAAATAGTCTGCTTGTTTAAGTCTACCTCGAAAATGTCTCCTTCAGTCGTTGTGTTGACCAATGGATCGTTATCGAAAAACCATTTAATTAATTCTAAAACCTTATAGTACCCTGTCATCTTCTAATTTTGTTTAACTGTCTTTGTTCGATTTCGTTTTTTTGCTTCTCGAAGGTGAGATAGGTGAGACACATAGAAAGTCTGTATCCTGTAATTTCGTCAAATCTTGTAATGTCTCCTTTAGCGATTGCATATATTGACTGATACCATCCCCATTGCTTGGCAAATTGAGCTGTTTCTGAAAAGTCGTTGTTATATCCTTGCTCTTCTTCATCTGCTTCTCCAAATAATTGAGAGTAGCTTCCAATAATTCGCTTCCTAAAGTCCAAAAAAAAACCGAACTTGCCAAGACTACATCCAAAGGTGCAAACTTCATCAAATCCTCAAAGTCCTGATTAGCTTCGTACGGTAAAATGTCGTACTTGTCTTTCAATCTTCTAACAATCGGACGATACATAACTGCCATTGCTTTGTGATAGTTTTCCCAGTTTGTAAGATGAGATTCCAAATCTACATATTCTCCAAAGGTAATTGCTTCTAGTTCCGGAATGAATCCGAATTCAATCTCTCCTTCTTCTGATTTTATCTTGAACGTTCGTTGAAACTTTGGCTTCTGAGAAAACAACTGCGTGAAGTGTAATATTAGCTCATTTAAGCTCGTTAGCTTCATCTTTGCAATGTCTTTGAAGTCCAACCCACAGAATATCTGTACCATCTTCTGAGCAATGAATTCTTCATCGTTGCTTTCCTGCTGTAGTTTTACAAACTGCTGATAGCTCTTTAATGGGATTTCACTTAGTGATGTAGGTATGTCTATTTCTAGTTTCATATAGTTATAATTAATTATTCGTGTTTTTGTTATTTGCGTTCTGCTGAATCCAATTGTAAAGCTCTTTTAGCATATTAATATCTCGGATATTTCTCAGGTAGATTTTCACGTTAACTCCTTTCTTTTCGTAGATGTATCTCTTGACTTCTAACATCATCACTTCTAAATCTGTCATCTGATGTAGTATTGTCCGTTCGTAGAGTTGAGTCCTAACGTTTCCATTTCGTGATAACGTACAGCATCAATGGCGTGATCGTTCTTTGCTTGTGGTTTTATTAGTAGCTTTCCTGTCTTGTCAGAGTCCCAACAGTAGCTTCTCAGCTCTTTGATTAGGTTCGTGCTTTCATTGGTGACCAGGTACTCTTGTCGTTGCATTACATCAATACCGTATTTAATCGAATCTGCGCCCTTTGTAACGCCTTTAATCTGCTGTCCTGTACGTCTTATCTCTTCGATTGATTTAGGTTCGCTAGAATCAGCGTATGCGATTACGTGTTTTTGTAGTTTCTTGCTGATGTCGGAATTTACAAGTCCTGTTTGATAACATATCTCGTTTAGGATTCTTTGACCATTCCAATTGTAAACTTCTATGATACTCGTAGGATCGTTTGTAAATCCAAAGTCAAGTCCGTAACCTAGCAGTCTTGCTTCTTCAGGTATCTTGTCTATTATCTTCCAATTGCTAAAGATGACTCCTTCAAGACTTCCAATCTCTCCTAGTCCGTATACTCTCCACCAATTTGCCCAGTAGGTACTTGTCGTTGCTTTTTCCTTGTTTTTTTCAATCTGATTCACGATTGATTCGTCTAGAGCTTCGTTGTCCTTATATGTTAAGATTATAAAATCTGAGTCAGGTTCGTCTTTTAGTTCGGTGTGTACCCAAAACTCATTAGCCGGATTAAAGTCTAAAAATATCTCCTTCTTGGTACGGATGGAAAGCTCGTTATAACTTTCGAAGCTTACGTTATTACATTCGTTGATGTATAGGATATCGCGTCTTGCTCCACGTAGTTTAGATGCGTCATCTGCTGAGAAGAACTCCATAACACTTCCGTTTCCGAATTCATAACGTAGGAGCGTCTTATTGAATCTATCGTCATTGTAGCGTCCTGTCCATCGCATTACCTTGATGAAGTCTTTTAATGCACCACGTCGCAAGTGAGGGATTGATTCAGCAACAACTGAAACTTCGAGTCCTGCTTCTTTAGCACACTTGTCTATTAACACGGGCAAAATCCCAAATGTCTTTCCCGCACTGGTACCTCCTTGAATTATCTTGATTCGTTTTTTTAACGAAAGAATCTTGTTTATCGCAGTCGTTCTTTTAAACATATCTACTCCTCAGGGAACAATGGTTGCTCAGTTATAATCGTGCTTTCAACTTTCTCAGTTAAGCCATTCAGACGTTGTGTAATGGACGGATTGTACTGCCCTACCATACCTCCCTCGATTTGATCTTGACGTATTGCTTTTCGTATACGCGTACAGATAGTGGAAAATTCTTCGTATCTTTTATCCTTGTTTCGGAAATAATCTTCAACGCATCCTACTCTGTCGTAGCAAAACAATTCAAATCCTTCTAATGTTAAAGGTCTTTCTAGTGGCTCTGCTCTCTCTTCAAACTCTTTACCTCCGAATACGCTTTTGATTCTTGGATTAGCTTTTACGTCTGC
Organism: Chlorellidium tetrabotrys; assembly: GCA_032273165.1. Lineage (NCBI taxonomy): Eukaryota > Xanthophyceae > Mischococcales > Botryochloridaceae > Chlorellidium > Chlorellidium tetrabotrys. The sequence goes on along the minus strand of JAUKPS010049901.1, from coordinate 2,419 downwards.
TTTGTACTTGTCGAATAGTTCACTTAGTTGTTCTGGTGAATCTAGGTTTCTAGGTCTTCCTACTTTTGCCATTTTTTATTTCGTGTTTTGGTATCTGTTTAAATGTTCTTTATATTCTTCTTCCGTTATTTCTGATTGACAGAAAAACTTTTCAAATGGAACGTATATATATACTGCGTGATTTCCTTCGGCTTTTAATTGTTCGATGACACCATCCATGTAAGGCATCATATCTTTTCCGAATTCAATTCTATAATACTTTTTCATTACTTCGTTTTTTGGTTCTTTTTAAAGTGGTCTAAAAATTCATTCTCGTCTATCTCTTCAACACACATTAATCCATCTGCGTTTGTCAAGTAAACCACATAGTGATGTCCTTGCTTTGTTAGATGGTCAGTTAAAACGTTTGCTTCTGCAATCATTTCTTTTCCGTGATCAATAAGATAGTATTTCATTTCGTGTTTATTTAAAAAGTCTTCCTACGTTTGGAAGTTCGTTCACTACGTCTTGATTGTCATCATAGTGAATTAATATGTTCAACTCCTTAACCTTTTCAACTTTCGCCTTGTTGCTTCCAGTAGCGTAAACTCTGCTCTCTAGTATTCCTGCTTTGTTTGCTCTTGGTAACATTCCGTCTTTTTCTCCTCGTGCTGAAATGATGTAAACATCCGCACCTGATTCGACTAAACTAACTGCTCTGTCAAATCCTTTTGCAGTTGAGAACGTATCATCGTAATCAAATGAAATCTTCTCTCCGGCTAAATGCTCTGAATATGTAGAACGACAAACTGCAGCGCGTTGTTCAATGCCATACTCACTAATCATTTTACTATCAGACATACATCTTTGCAGGAAGTCTGATTCCGTTTCTCTTGAATATGGTTTAGGAATTGGCATCTTCTTGATATTCGTTGTAAACCGTTTTTAGTTTGCTAACTAGGTCACGAAGACAACTTGAGCAGGTAGACATTTGGTTTCTCTGTGAGAAGATACGATTGTATATTGCTAATAGTTGCTTTTGTTCTTCAGTTGTAACTGTCATTGAGTTTTTCTTGAAGTAAACATCCAGTACGTTGTATTCGTCTTCTGTTAGACATAGAGCCTTCGTGTACGGAAACAATGCATTCAGTTTTTCCTTACGTGCTTCGCATCCGCAATCTTCTCCTGCGATGAATTTAACTAGCTTGTCAATACCTGTAGCTTTTGTTATCTGTGCTACTGTGTCTCCTAGTCCTTCTGCTTTTTTTATTGGTGTTCGTGTTTTTGCCATTTTGTTTTAAATTAGTTCGTAATCTCCGTTCTTAAAATCTTCGTAGTCTTCTGATACGTTTTCTTTTATTCTCTTCTTGCAAATTGCAATGGTGTTAAATATGCTGGTTACTGATATCTTGCTTTGCTTACTCATTAGACGTAAACTTATGTTCGTGTTTTTGTACACCTCAAACAGTTGCTTATCGTACCAATGCCAAGTCAACATCTCTGCATCAATTTTATTTAGTAGACTATTGTATGCTTTGTTTTCTTCGTCCGTGTTTTCGTTTGCAATGTTATAGACATCGTCTAACTTAATAAATTGAATTTTCTTTGATTTGTTCACGTGCATTAAAAACGTGTTCTTTAATGCTAACCAAATGTACCCTTTATTAATCTTGCCATTGGTGTAAAGCTTCTCTTCGCTACTCCACTTCAATAACATCAGGTAAGTCTCCTGAACAATATCCTCAGCAAAGAACTCCTCGCCAAATGTATTGACCATCTGAACCCATTCTGAATGATTAGCGACTACTTTATTTATCCAATGCAAAATATTGTGTTTAATTTATAATCAAACTTACGATGAAAATCTAATCACGTTGCTAAAAAGTTATCAACAATGAAAAAGCCACCTGTTAAAGTGGCTCTAAAAAGAATCTATTGCAGTTCTTATGGTATGCTTTAGATTACATTCTCTCTCTCAAAAGAAACTCGTCTAATTTAATTGCTGTGCTTAGTGTGATATCTTTACCTTGTAAGAATTTGTCTATTTGGTATTGGTGAAACTTTCCTGTCTTTGACTTTATATCCTGGACTATTTGGTTTCGTGTTTTTGACATCATCACTTCTTTAAGTTTGTTTCTTAGTTCTGTCTCGTCAATATACATAATTAAAAAGGTAAGTCATCATCCATTGCTTTTGATACAGGTACTTGTTCCATTTTATCCGGAGCAACGTAAGGTTCTGAGAATGCTGCAGAGAAGAATGAACCTGCTTTACCTTGTTTTACCCATAACGCAACTTCCATTTCTTTACCGTTAACGTTTACTTTTCCTTTGTAGTCGGGGTGGTTATCAGCTTTCTTGTTTGTGTTTTTGAAGATTGCCCCCGTGTTTAACTTGTTTTCCATTGTATATTTATTTAATTGTTTACTTAATTCGTATTT
>JAUKPS010048792.1:0-43695 GCA_032273165.1 Chlorellidium tetrabotrys | reverse complement strand
AAATCCTGTCACAACAAGCGCAAGAAGGCTTACACCCACTATTGCACCCGCTATTTTTCGCTCTCTCGAAAAAAAAAAGCATCTACACGATCTCGAATTAAAATAGGTTCAATGCTATCCTTAATATTAGAATTGCCGTCAATAAAGTCTCTGCGCAGTTCCTTGATCTTATTGAATGCAACCTCTGGAGCTTTGTTAAGAGCTGCCAATGTTTTAGGGCCTATTTCTCCATCTTGTAACAAGCCTAGTGCCTTCTGAACCATTTTAACCGCCGTTGTAGGACCGCTGTTAACACCCCAATCAGCGATAAAATTGGCAAGTGATTGATTTTTGATAGCATCGCCTGCAACCTCGTCCCAATACTTTTTTTTATACAAAGCTTCAACCATCTTATCTAATTCGGCAGAAGGAATTTTGTAATTGTGTTTTAATCCGCCAAGTTTTGTTTTCCAGGCATCAATAATTTTCCAACCTTCCCATGTTGGGTTATTATTGCGTGATACGCCTTTATATGTTTCTCCGCCAGAATCGTTAATAGATGCGGCAGTTGCTGCCGAAACATAACCACCTTCTATTCCAGAAAGGAGAAACAAAAACTTACTAAACAATGCCATATTAAAATGCTTTTGTAGCTTCTGCTGGTACAATAACTATTTTATTATCTATTGTCATCACCTCAATAAAATCGCCTGAACGACTTAATTCTTTACCAACAATAAAGTTGGGAGGCACAACCACTTTTACATTTGGTTGTCCTTTTGGAGAAACATACGCCGCCTGCATCATTACTATCTGAGGCGCATTTTCAATTGAACCAAAGCCACTAAAACCTTGAAGAGACCATGATCCACTTGGATTTTTCTTTAGCCCAATACGGATAAATTCTGCTTCAATTTTTGATCTGTCTGAATTACCAAAAGTATCAAGCAGCTTTGTTACAATTGTTCGGTGTAAAAAATCGCCTCCGAAGATGATACCGTCACCATTATTATTAGCCTTAACATAATCAGCAACAGATTGTAGCTGCGATAATGCTGCTACAACATTGTCAACATTTTTAGTTGCTTCTGCAGAACGAATATCTGATGAATAATTACCTGTTTGAAATTTTGATGTAGGCACAGATGCGCCAGTACTTATTGACACAGAGCCAATGATTTCAGAAAGCTTTGCTTGATTAACAATTGTAGTAGGAAAACCAGCTGCAGCTAATGCCTTTGCTAATCCAGGGCCATAAGAACCATCAGCACCACCACTATTTTGAATAGCCGCTGCAGCTGCACCACCAATTTTTAACATGGCTAACTGCAAAGCGTATACATCATTATTTTTTTTCATCCCTTGTACAATCGGGAATACGCCAGACTTCCAAGAGCTTGTTGCAGAAGGAGACTTTGTAGGAGCAGTATTAGTGCCACTTGTAGATGTAGGCATGTCTGCCGATGCATTATCTGTAACAGTACTTGGGCTTTTAAAATGACTCCAAAGGAAATAGCCTCCTACGCCAACACCACCTAGAGCCAAAGCTCCTAAAATGACTTTACCAGGTGTAAGTCCTTTTTTTGAAACAGCTGCTTTAGATGGTGTTTTTGCACCCGTTTTTTTAGTAGCCACAGTTCTTGGAGTACTTTTTTTAACAGCTTTTTTATTTTTAGTTGCCATTTAGCGTAATGGTTTAGAATGAATAATACTTGCGACTTTCATGTATTCTTCTTCACCCAATTCATTTTTTAAATCATCGGGAAGACTATTGCTCAACTGAAGAAAGAATGAATAGCCGAAAAGGTTTTTATATGCTGCTATTACTTGCTGATAGAATGCTTGTGTTGGCATTTTATTAAATGCATCATAAACAGAATCTTCGTTGGTACCAGGATAATAATCGTTTTCAAACGCCATTCTGAGTTGATTAGCTAGGCTCTCTGGAGAGGCCAAAACCAATACATCTTTTTGCGCCGAATCTTTTTTTGTAGACTTTACAAAACGATGAACACCATACGCAATACCGCCAATTGTTAATGCAGTTGGAATACCATAGACAGCAATTGTCTTAAGGTTTGAGATCCAGTCATTCGATTCGGTTGTATTTGCTGCCATGATTTAATAGTGTTTTATTTCAATACTTTATTAACAGCCATCTTAACGAAGGTGTCGTTTTCGTATTTGTTAACGAGCTTAACAACTCCTTTGCCTTCAATTTTAGATGCAAAGCGTTGCAATGCTTGTTCGGCTGCAATTCTTTCAGCTTCGTTTGCAACAGGTATATCAATTGTAACTTTTGCCATGATATTATGTGGTTTGTTGTGTTTGTTTTAAAGCATTAATATATTCTTGAACCTTATCTGCAAGCCACGGAATGGCAGACATTTCGGCTAATAGTGTCATTACTTGTTGTTGCCTATTTGTTTCAGGAAACAGGTTTATGAAACGTTCTGCAAATCGTATTTTATCGGCATGTTCATTATGCTCTGGAAGCGATGCAGCCGATTCATCAATGCCGTTGATTGAGTTAGATAATTCGCCCAATGCACCACCAATACCTTTTTCGTGAAAGCCTTTAACAGCTCTGGCTAAATGTGGCCCAACCTCTTTTACCAGCTCCAACATTTGAACTTTTTTGTATAGCTCGTCTCTGTCGTTTTCGGCTTCTTCCAATTCAGTTTCAAGCTGTTTGATGTCTGATTGAAACTTTTGATTATCTTCTTTTAGCTTATTAAATTCCTGATCGTGCTTGTATTTTTCCATTTCAGCAGCAATCAAATTTCCAAGACCTGATAGACCTTTTTCATTTTGGCTTTGTAGCTGCTGTAGCTGCTGCTCAAGTTGCTTGTTTTTATATTCAAGCTCCAGTTGTTTTCTAATTGTAGCAACATCTGTAGGAGCGGCTATAGGAGAGTCTGTAATAAGAACAGGCGTTGATTGCTGTTGTTTCATTTTATAATGAAAGAAATCCTTATCATTCATTTTTAAAGCATCACGCTCAGCAACCTCTTCTTTTGAAAGGCGAACAGATAAGATATTGCCCTTAGTCTTCACCTTTTCAGCGCCTTCTTTATGTTCCTCGTTTCCAAAAGATAATTGTGTCATTGTGTGGTGGTTGTTTATGATAAAATCATTTGAACAATAGCAACGCTGGCATCGCTATCGGTGTGGTTTTTAATTGTAATTACGCCACGGTGTTCAGCCTTACTTTCTTCAATCAATGGATTTTCTTTATTGTATACACCGTAATCAGAGTATACAGTAATGCCAGGAGGCACTGTCACCAAAAAGAAAATAGAATTGAATTCTTGATATTGCTTTTCGGATTGGTTTGGAATATTAATATCCCTGGATCGGAAGGAATATTTTTCAACGCCCAACTGAACTGCTTTTTGACGGATAACATCAACGATATATTCTTGTGCTTGTGGCATAACTTTAATCAACAATGGTTTCTTCTTTCACTAAAATTTCAACCATTATCCTTACACGGTAATTGCTATCGCATTCACCTGAGTCTTGATATGTTCCGGTTAACGTAATGCTTTGCATATTGCCAGCCTTAGAAACATCTGTAAGAGACAAATCATAAGGCAAAGCATTATTTGAAAACTGAGTAAGCTCAGTTTCTTCACCACCAGCAGTAAACGAGTTGATATGATCGGCAGAGGTCAGAGAGTTTACATCGTTGGTTGCAAAGTCTACAATATCTTCATTGCTGTGAACAGGAAATCCAAGTACATGATCTTCCTCTGTAGTGGTTATGATATTTACTTCCCCTAATTTCATCTTGCAGCAATGGTTACCGTTCCTAGATTATCAAAATTTGATTCGTACAAGTAGTAGTCCTCTACATAGCCATTGTCTGAGTCTGTTACACTTACTATAGAGGCTGTTATTAGTGTCATTCCACCGTTTACACCATCTATGTTAAAGTATACAGGCCCAAGTCTTTTAGGACGGGCATAATAGAAGTAATCACCTGCAGCTGCTGTGTCAGAAAACACTTTATTTTTATTGATCAACGGCTCCTTTTGTAGAGACTGAACAAAGGCGTTATCATACGCACCAGGAACAGCAACACAGCCAAAGTAATGGTTTGTAGTTTGAATAGGAGTTGCAGCTGCACCTGTACGAGAACCAATTGCAGAAATGCCTACAATTTCACTTGTGTTATCAGGTATAGCAACTTCAAAAGGAGTAAGCACACCTCTTGATGTAACTTCTACATCTACAACAATAAACCTGCGTTTGGTTGTGACTACACGTTTTGCCATTAGACTATAATGTTATACACTTAAAGATGTACGTTACTGTATATGCTGAAAAAACAGCAGAAGGATGGTTGGTGTCTTGGTAATCAATTTTTAAAGACTTATCGCCTGCAGCCACTTCGCCAAGATCATAATTACGATTGCTTTGCGGAACACTCTGATTAGCCATTAGGCGGCGTGTTTCATGGCCTGTAGGAAAGATTTCATCACGATTAATCTCAAGTCTTTGAGAACCTCGGTAATATGCCTGGTTAGGCAAAGAACATTCTACAGCTACAGATTCAATTTGTCTAACATTGTTATCAAATTTTAACCCAGCAGGACTTACTAATTGTCCTGAAGCGGCTACTGCAATTGTAAAACGCTGGTATATGGTTTTTTTTCCCATGACAGAGTTATTTTAAGCGTTGGAGATAAATAAAAAAGAAACGTACAGGGCATCATTCGAACACCCTGTACGTTCTCTTTAACCTTATGATTTAGTGATGGTCATTGCACCCCAAACCGCGAATCTCACACCAAGGTTTGCAGCAGTTACAAATCCTGTTTTGATGAATGCTTCAATTCTAAGGTTTGGCTTCCAAAGGAAGGTATTAGCCAATGGCTTGAAACCTTTGATAGACTCGCTACCGTCTGTAACGAATTCAGACATTGCTGTTTCGTTCAATAGGTATTCACCATTATTGGCCTTAACAGTCAACTCGCCAGAGTTAAGTTGTCCACCAGAGATCAAAATTGAGTCATACGGCTCAGCAGCTAATAATGTAGGCGTAGCAGCAGCTCCTAAGTCACCAGAAAGGATTTGAATACCCATTGGAACGAAGTACTGATCTGTCTCTAACTTTGCCTGAGCAATGTTAACACCGCCGATTGCTTTTGCATCGTCTGTTTTGAAGAAGTCAACTTGCGTTGTTGCACTCATTGCTCTGTTACTGTAAATAACATGGTCAATAAGTTTCAACTTGCCAGCCATCCATTTTTCATTTAACTTAATTACTTCTGGATCTTGTGCATCTAGAGGCTTTTTCAATTCTCTAGCAATTACGTCTAGGAACGCTTGTGTAGCATTAGGTACAATTCTCATGATTGTATTTTTTATTGGTTGTATACTTTTTTAGAGAGTGTCTTTACCTGCACTCATTCAGGTTATTAATTTTTAGCAGTTTTGATTTGGCAGTTATGCTGCAAAATCAAGGATGCTTGCTTGTGAGCCAGCTAAGCCTTTTAAGTCTTCAAGCATGCCATATCCATTCATAGAAGGATTTGTAACACTTGCGTTCTGCAATTGCTTGATTAAAGCATCGGCAGTAGACATTGACATTGGAGTGCCATCTGGAGCATAGTACTCAACAGCGCCTAAATCAGTACCAGTAGCTTTTGCAATTGCTGGTACATTGTCTAGGTATGTTTTTCTTACCATTCCTTTTGCGAACTGCTTAGCACGAGCTGTAGCATCTGCTAAGAAACCCTCCATGCCGCTTAATCCTTCAACAGTAGAAGGAGCAACAGCTGGCGGCACATCTGCATGGCCAACAATTACACCCAAGCCAAACAGCATACTGTAATGACCTAGATTTTTCATTTCTGGTTTTGCAGTCTTAAGCGCTAAGCCTGAGCCTGCAATACCAATACCTACAGCCATTGAGGGTTTGCCTATAGCAGCCCCTGCAAAAGCTCCAGCTGCAACACTTGCTAGACTTAATAAGCCTTCAATTGCTGCTGAGCCTGCTTTAGATTTTGAGGGTTTTTTTTCATCGCCCCCTTTTTTGATTTTTGCCATATCTTTAAATGGTTACATTTTTAACTTTACTTTTCGACTTCCTCCGCTTGGAAGAAGAAGGCTTGCGGGTGGTAGCGCTTTTATATTTTTTGCTTGCGGGTAAGCCCGCAAGACTTGTTTTTGAAGGCTTAGGTCTGTCGTTGAATACCATGTAACCAATACCAAAAACCGCTGCGGCTGCGGTTACACCAAGGGCAACCTTAACACCTGTACTCATACCTCCTGATGGAGTAACAGGAACTTTGCTTGTTGTACCATCTGGGTTTTGAACATCAACCAATACAGTACCGTCGGCCTGTATCTCACCGCCAGCCGCGGCTATCTGTGCCTGGTAATTATCGTATTCAGATTGAGCAGCTACGTATGCAGCTGTTTGAGACTCTGTAGGGTTTTCTGGTAGTGGAGATGGCTCTTTTTTAGGAGCAAGAGACTTAACAGCCGTTACAGCAGATTTAGCACTTTTAACAAGGGATGAACCTTTTTTGAAAATATCTCCAATGGATTTTAGTTTTGCGGCTATTGCTGCAATGGCGCTTGTGCCTGCGGCAATAGATGCACCCGTAACAGGATCACCTAGTTCTCCTAAGCCAGACAATTTTGCTTTGTCTACTTTTTCGGCAAGCAAAGGATCAGCTGCAGCAACCTCTGGCGCAACTTCTCCAGCCATATCAGCAGGCACAGGCTTTTCTTCCAAAATGCGGTATTCTTCACTATCTGCGTATTCTGTAACAGGAGGCAGATTAAAGTTTAGTTTGCCATTTTTGTCGCTATTGCCTTTACCATTAATGATTGCACGCTTTAAGTTTTCTTTATTACCGCCAGCGCCTTCGTATATTTTAGCAATAGTTTCTTCAAGCGCCTTAACTTTTGTAAGCGAAGCAGGATCAATTCCCTGTGCTTGCGCCTGTGCATCGGTTAAATAAGCGTATTTCAATTTTTCAGCAACATTGAACAAATTCAATTTCAAGATGATTAACAAACCATTTCTCAACAGAATAGTAACAGGGAAAAACTTGTTTGCCAATTTTATAACCTTGCCCGTATCAGATACAAATTGCTTGAATTCGCCTTTGGCTTTGTTGTTTGCATTTTGTACAGCCTCTTTTAATGACTGGCCTTTCAAAATGTTTTGTGCCGCATTCAATGGCAAGCGTATAGGAGTAGTAATAACTTTTGCAGCAGATACTGCGGCCTTTGTTACAGTCTGCGTAACAGTTTTAACTGTATTGGCAATCTTTTTAAAGATATTACCCAAGCCGTCTACAGCAAGAGGGTTGCCGTCTACATCATAAAATGCACCGTTTTCACTCTCAAAATAAATAACACCATTAACGTTGTGTGCCGCAATAATCATGGGGTCGGTTGTAGGATCACCCAAGCCTTGCATAGATGCTTGCGCTATACGGTCAAATAATGCTTTGCCACTCTGTACATATGGCTTTGGCAATACTACATTGTGCGTAGCATTTTTATTATGGTTAAGGATTGAATCCAATCCGTCTAGTCGTGATAAATTCATAACGTGTTATTTTGAATTTTTAGAATCTATAATTGAAGCGGTACCCATTACAAAAACAGAAGCGCCAAAAATGCAGGCAAGAATCACCGAACCACCCCGGTTCTTCTTACCTATAGCACTTTTGGTATTCGAGCTATCGTCTGTTTGTGTTGTGGGCGTTGACACTGGCTGATTACTCACCTTTGTCATTTTGAAGAACTTGTTTTCAATGGTTTTGGCTCCTTCGGCAGAAATGGATGTAGTTGCAGAGCTGCTTGTTATTTCCGTTGGGAGAGTTAAATCTGTTAGAGGAAATTCTTGTACTGTCCGTACCTCGCCGAGAGAGCCTAAAATTCCGTTAAGTGAAGATTTTTGAACATTTTCTGTGTTAGGAATGATTGCAAAATCATGAGCTTCACTGTATGGTACTTCGAAGTCGTATTTATCAGGCACACAATCAATAGCTATGTAATTGTTGCGTATCGAAATATTTTTATCTGATGTATCGCCGTTTTTAGGAACGATTATATAAATGTGCTGATAGTTAGGTCTGTTCTTATACTTGGTAATGCGCAACACATGTGGTATACCCAAGTTTACAAGGATAGAGCTGGCTGTAATAGAGTAACAATCACAGTCTACACCTTCTTCACGGTCTTTCCAGGCACGGCTTGGGCGGCGCAATTGCTCCGTTCCTTTTTCGTCTGGTTTGTATTGAATGTGATCATGAATAAAAGACCAGATATTGCTTGTAGTCTCTTTAATATTTTTACCAAGCAATACAGGTGCTAAAAGTTTTGTGTCGTCTACAGTTTCGTATACCATGCTTACAAGCGCAACCATTGTATCTGGTACGCCTGCATTGCCTTTAATCAAAATAGTTTCAATGTCTTTACACTTAGGGAAAAGAGCATTGTACTGTGTGCCTGGCTTAAGATTGCGTTGAAATTCTGCTTCCATCGTCTTAAAACTTTAGTTCTTTAACTGTTGGCTGCTCCACACGAATGGGGAATACAGAATCTTTATTGATTACCGAAACAACTTTAATGAACACCTGAATTTTTTTTGTTTTCAAAGCATTCTTTGCAAAGCTCCACAAATCGGTAATAGAAGAAGTAAGGCTTATTGGCAGTACTATTGGATCAAGTTTGATTTGTGCGAGGCCATTGATTAAAAAATTCTTACTTGAAACATCAGACATAGCCAATGGATCACCGCCTTCTTTTAAGCGCATCTCAACATAGGGCTGAGACATTGTAAGGCTTGTCTTGGAGGGGTTTTTAATAGTTGGTGTTACAAGCAAATTAAAGCCTGTAGGAACACCTAGTAAGCGATCTGTAACAACAAATGCGGTTTCTGTAGTTACTTGAACCGAATCAGAGAATTTTTTCAAACCAAACAAATAACCAGCTCCGCCCAAAATGGCAAGACCTGCTACTGAATAAATAATTGGTTTGGCGTAAGACATTCCGTTCTGTTTTTTCCAAACATAGGCGGTGCAAAAAAACTGTTGTGGGGTAGTGGCAGTAAAATGAAGATTAACTGTTATATTGTATTCATATTCTCAGTTAACCCCTTTTTTACCCCACATTGCCTGAGATAGCGTTTACACTTTGTTTACAATCAAATGTTTACACCTGTATACACAATGAATAATGCCCCAAACGACAATAAAAAAGGCTTATACAAAGGCCCTGCCGTTAATAGAAGTAAAATAGCAGCATGGTATAATATTGGAAATGATCTGTTAAACGAATGGTTAGAAGAAATTTCAGATAAAATCAAGCTGAAAAAATTCAAAAAAGTGCTTTCGCCAAGGCAGATATGCATTTTATTTGAAGAGTATGGAGAACCCGATTGGGATAAAGGCAGATTGAACCTAGTAAAACCAGCAGAAGAAATTAAGAAGCCTCATTGAGGCTTTTTTTATTTAATAATGGCTTTATATTTGTAATTCATAATTCATATTTCAACCAAAACTATAATACTATGAAAAAAACATCTATTTATTTAATTATTGCTACAGCCATTGTTTTTGCAACAGCTTCATTTACCAATGCTATTTTAGAAGATAAGCCCGCAAAGGTAGAAATGTACCAAGGCTTGTATGTATTTGAACGTAGCAAGCCAGCAGATAGCTATGATTACTTAGGCAGCGTTAATGCTGGCTCTGTAATTAAAAATTACAAGGCATCGTACCTGGTGCCATTGCTAATCAAAAAAGCAAAAGAAAAATATCCGAATGCAAATGCTATCATTTTCACAGAGGAAGATTTGTGGAAAGCAGATGTTGTGATATTGAAGTAATACAGATTGCCTTAAACAAAAAAGCCCCATCCCGATAACTATTCGGATGGGGCTTTTTTTATTTAATAATTTCTTCTACTTCTACTATTGTAACTAGTGGCTGATAGAGTAGCATAGCATCTTTTTTGACGTTTTCGGGCACGTCTGGATGATTTAAAAAGAATGAAACAAATACGTGCGTGTATTCACGCCATGTTTGTAAAGACTGAAGCTCGTTGGTGTTCAGGGCACGCTCAACAAGCTCTAATTTTTTTTCCATAGGTAAAAGGGTTTTTCGACCCGTATACGCAATGGGAACATATTCTGTTAGTTGCCATTTAACTTGACAACATCATAGCCATTTTCAAAAAGCCATTTGCACACGGTTACAACATCACCAGCATTGATTAGATGCCCGTATTTGTTGATTTTCATATGAAGATCGTACGGAGATTCGAAACCTAATGCTTTTTCCATAGAGTTTATTTGGCTGTATCCATTTATTGTTTTTGAGTTTTCGATAAATAATAAACGACAACTAACACTATTTTTTGAAGCCTTCTCTTTATTGCAGTTGTTGTAATATAAAATCCCCTCATTAACGTTAGAATTTTTATTGGCAAAACAGACAACGTCATTAAAAGTAAATTCAACCTCAACATCTAATTGCTGAGCAATTCTTATTGCTTCTTGAAATGCTCCTTCTATGGTACTTCCTGCACCAAATTTTAGAGTAATTATTGCTACATTTTTTGCCATAATATAAATTCACACTGGCGGTTTAGCTTTCACTAAACCGCCAGTGTGAATTTATTTGTTTCTTTTGATTACAGCCATACGGCGTTTGTTGGCTTTGAGCTCCGCCTGCAGCTGCTCCATTTCTTCCGAGATCCAGTTAAGGGTGCGGGTTAGGGTTTCTGTTACAGGTTGTGTAGACATTTCTTTGTATACAGCTTTTAGGTCTTCCAAACGCACTTTGTCTGACTCTAAAATGTGGCTAATGCCTTCTGGTATTTCGTTTTCGTCCATGATATCGGGTTTTACAGCAGTGTTTTCAAACATTTCACGCAGCTCGAACAGAAAAGCAAACTGGTTTTGTAGAAAATGCTTATCTGTATGCTCACAAATCTCTGGAAGATTGGCATGTAAAGCAATTAAACGGATTACTTCATCTACACTTTTTGCTGCATTGCCTGAATTGCCCATTGCTTCAAGGAACAGGGCAACAGGATTGAGGTTGACAGTTGTTTGATTAACCATTGTTGCCTCCTTCCTTATTTGCGATCGCTTCAAGTGTAGCAAGTGTTTCTTCATATTCTTTTTCGAAGTCGTGAAGACCAAGCGATTCAAGGGCAGACCATGGCGAACATGCAGCCTTCATAGCTTCTATACTTTCTCGAAATGATGTGTTTAAATACGCATGTGCGTTTTTTGCTTTGGAAGGAATACAAGAGACTCCATAGCCAATTGCCCTTAACTCTTTTATGAGGGAAGCAAGCCGTGCAATAGCATTCAATTGTTCCGAATCTAAGGTTGTAAGTTTTGGGAGCTTTGAATTATGCATTGTTATCGCCCTCCTCGCTGTCATTTGGGAATACAGATGTAGCTTTCTCTATTGCTACTTTTGCATTCAGGATTACAACAGTGAAAGCTGTTTTGGCTTCCATGTTTGCAAACGGATAATGTTCAGCTAGTGTGTGGTGCTTTACATTATACAATTCGCTGACTGCAACAATATCCTCTAATGCATCAAGCATTTCAGGTGCTGCCGCAATAAGACGTGCATTGGCTTCTTCATCAACAGCAAGACAAACATCAATTAAACCGTTTTTTCCTTCGATTTGGTAGTGAGGGTTATCCGTTTCTTCTTTACAAGGGAAAAACGTCCATGGCCCTGGCGTGTGTTTTGAATTACTCATTTTCGCCTCCTTCCTGATCTGCAAGGTTACGGGCGTTGCCTGAGTCATCCCCACGGCTTTCTAGCGTGCCTATGGCTTCGAAAACGATCTGTTTAGCATCGTTAATAAGCAAAGCTAATTTATCGCTTGTCCATGCTGAATTTTGATTTTCTACAGTAGTGATTAATTGCTGCAGCAATTCAACCATTTCAGGAGCTTTTGAAATAAGCTGTGCATCTGCTTCGCCCATATCATCACCATTTTTAATTCCTTCAGCAACAACATTGTTGTATGGAGCTTCGATTTGCCATCCGTCAAATTGTTCGGTTGCTGCCCATGGCCCAGGCGTATGTGTGTAAATGCTCATACAATAGCCTCCTTTCTGTTCGATAGATCAATGCTATCAAACGGATTAGTGAAGCCATTATCGGCACGTTCGTGGAGTTCGTCTACAGTGTAAACGTTTTGTAATGGAGACCTGTGGTCTGCATTTGTAAGATGGGAGATAAGCAGCGTGTTTTTTTCTGCTTGTTGTGAAACAGCTATACCTTGTACGTGTTTCACTTTAACCGAATGTTGTCGCATAACATTTTTTATTAAAAGTGTACAATCTAAAAGCCTGAACGTGCTGCGACAACACTCGGCGCTTTTGAAGGCGGGAATTTGTTAGGTGGACTTACACCACGTCTCGTTCAGGCAAGAGTATTAAATTCCAGTAAAATTATTTTTTGGCTTTCACCAAGTATTATCGCGTTTCAAAAGTGCGATATCTATTTTAAATATGCAAGCATTTTGGAAAATAAATGTAACACTGTGTAACATTTATGTAACAGGGTGGAGAAATTTGAACACAATTTGAACAGTATTGTACAAATTGTGTTCAATTAAGTGTTTAAAATTGACAACAAGAAACCGAATAAAAAAAGCCAATCATGTGATTGGCTTTTCTGTTTGTTGTGAGCGTATAATTTCAGGGCAGTAATACACCTCGTATTTAGGCGTAATGTATGGCTTTTTCTTTCGGCTGGTATGATAGAGAATTGTGTTAATACTTAGCTCTGGAAATGCGCCTGTAAGAGCTTCTGTGCTTCCATACATGCCGTATGTGTTGTTGGCAAGGTCTTTTATGAAGTAGGGCATGGCTAGTCGTTGTTAAATTGTTCGTCTTCCCATTTCATGTATGCTGCAAACCAGTGCCAAGCATCATCCATAAATTTAAAAACAATCATTTTATCTACTGTATCAACATCCGTACTAAAGAAGTGGTGTGTACGTAAGGTGTATTGTTCATCTTCTCCTTGGCTATTGCGATAGGTAAAGTGGTTATGTATACCTTTGGCATCTATATGCCCTTCCAATACTTCATATATGCTTACAGGTTGCACGGTTCGTATGATACACATTCCGCCTTCGCTTGGGCGCATTGGATTTTCTGCTAATAAGTGTTTATCCATTTTTATGAAATTAAAGCTCCGTACCGATAGCTATCGGTACGGAGCTTATTTATTAATTTTTAGTTGTAACGTAGCAATTAATCCAGTTGTTTGCATCAATCAATTCCTGAGCTTCTTCTTCTGTTTCAAATTCGTCTGCATGCTCTGAGATAGTAGTACCATTTGATTCAGAAGCCATGTAGTACTTAGTTGTGAATGTATTTTCCTCCCAAGCAATCACATATACGTCTGGCATTTCAATATCAAAATCACGGCCTTCAAGAACTGAATTCAAAGCGTCTACAGTAGTTGCGAATGCTTCTTCGTACTTACCATTGCCATTGCCGTCTGTGTAGCACTCTTCTTCTTCATTGTAAAATGCATCTTGTTCAAGGATGAAATCAAAGTGCTCCTGAACATTTGGGAATACGTCGCAAACGTAAACCTCTTTGATGAAAGACTTATCCATTGAGAATGGAATATCGTTTCTTTTTAATTGAACATAAAGATGTTGACGACCGTAACCAGCTTGTTTTGTTGAATAGCTGTAGATTTCGCAGTTGTGACCAATTGTTAGTGTAATTTCCATTTTGTATCGCTCTTTGGTTGGTTGCGTCTCCGTGTTAGTTTGATGATGTAAATATATAAGATTTAACGATACTTTTTAACAAAAGTTACAGTTATTTTGAAAATAACTGTAACTTTTGTTAAAAAGTCTATTTTTAGGCTAAATTAAGCCTTTTTTATTTTTAAGAATATTCCAGCTTAGGTTGCTGTAAACGATTTTTTGTGTGTCAACATCAAAAAAAGCATAACCCAAAATACCAGCTGCAGCAATATACCGGTACTGCTTCTTACCAAATTTCCAATGAGATCCGAAATATTTACAATGCGGAGCAACCATTATAGGGCTTCTTAACTCTAAATGCTTGAAAGTATCAACTCCAATATTTTTCAATAAGATAGAAAACATAGAGTCTACAGGAGCGTATACATAGGTTTTCTCATCCAATATAGCATTGGGAGTGTCTGCGTTGGTAGGGATGATTTTCATAAATAGTTGTTTGCGGTTAATACCAGGTGGTGTAGTGTATGTTTTACTTGGATCATACTTTTCGTATCTATCCGAACCGTAAAGAAATTCTGCGAGCTTCTTCAATTCTTCGGGGTTGTTTAAATCGGGGAACTGTGCCATGGTTATTTAATTTAAAGTTATTTAATCTAAAGTAATAATCCTTGAACCAACCCCACGCAATTCTAAGTATTTGTCTATTATCGCTTTTGCACCAGCTTCACTTTTAGAATATTCGCAACCACTTATTCGATCTTCAAGGGTGAAATTCTGACGTGTTATCCACCAATAAAAGTATTTCCCTTTATAACGTGGAAAGTATCTTTCTGCATGGGGCAAATACTCAATATCGAATCCTGAATATTTTTTTTGAGCTAAAGATTCCTCACCAGAAGGCGCTGCTGTAGATTGTTTAACAGACTCTTTAATGCCAAATATCTTTTTGATTAATTTTATCATAATTGCAATGGTTTTACATTTTGGTTTCAATTTTTGTACATCTGAATGTTGATACCGCCCATTCGGTATTACCTGATTTTATAAATAGGACATTTACAAAAAGATGCCCTGTAACAATACCGCTTAAAGGCTCTCCACCAGCAAAACCTTTAGGCTTGAAAACAACTTCAGTTCCAACTGGCCATTGTTCTCTCACTACACGTCCGTTGTAGTGGTTCATTGAAACGTTTTTCATAGTTAGTTTTTTTGAAGTGCCCTATAATTAACAATTGCTTTACCAACCATTATTAAATCAATGGGTTCATGATAATGAATGACTAATATTTCAGTATCTATCGAAAAATTATCAGACGGAGGATTTTCTTTCACAATCATAGGAGCTAAATACCAATGATTTTTATATACATCTATAAGGATTTTATTAAGCTCTGCAATATTTCTACGATAATTATGTAGATACATAATATTACTTTCTTCCTTCGGTAATACTTGGCTAGCTTTTATTTTTAAAGAGTTTGTGTAGCTCATTATAATTTCCTCCTGTTCTTTTTTCTTCTGTTTCTTCTTGCAGATGGTACTGGCTGTGTAGGCATGTGGCTGCGCTCTGATATGGTGTAATGATCTGGCAGCTTAACATTCATCATATCATCAAATGAAATAGGTGCTTTAAGTATTATCTTTTTTGCAGATTCTTCTGACAGCTGGTACAAAGCATTTTTTACACGATTCATTTCGTCTGGATAAACATGTATGGCGCAATTTTTACCAGATTCATACATTACCTTACTAATAAGTTCTTGATCTGATGAAAACATATGTGGCCCAATAACTCCAAGCAAAAAGCGAGGTTTCTTTTCAAAATAAAGTTTGTTGCTAGGGTTCTCTGGATTGAGATTGTTAAGAGCAAGGTTGCTGTAGATTCCTTTTATATGATCCTTATCTAAAGACAATCGGAAAAGCTCATTTAGATCAAAACCGTTTGCGTATGCAAAGGATTTTACTACAGACAACAAATCGCCAAACTCATTTATATCTGCACAATCAGAATCAATAATTTCCTGCAGTTCTTCTTTCACTTTTAAAGCATAGAGCTTGTTTAGCTCTGCCTTATCGGTTATAGTGTCTACTTCGCGTGGCAGCAGCTTGTCTACAATACCGCTGCGGATTAATTTTTTAGGGTTCATCGGTCTTTTCGCTTTACAAGTGTATGCTTCTTTTTCATAATTGGTTTTCCTGTTGCAGTATCACGCACTATTTTTTTTTGAAAATATTCATCAGCGAACTTACCGAGAGAAACTTTTTGTTCAGCAGTTAATTTAAGAGAAGGTAGCTTTTCCATTGTAATAGCTGTCATACTTCTTTGATTTGACTGTCCTAATTTCTTACGACCGTTCTCTGCGCCTGTAGACGTTGGCATGTATTCATTGTATACAGCCCATGCACGTTTTAAACGTGTGAAGAATGGGTATTTTTGGGGTTTGTTTGACATAGTTATATTTTTATATAGTCTGATAAATTAAATGGAGAAGTAACAATCATGTTGATTTTTTTTGTATAAAATAAACATGGTTGTTTATCATAAGATATAGTTCCGATGTGTTCACCATCTTCTGTTATACTTCCACATTTATTTGTTAAATCTCTCCAAACAATTGGAGTATAATCATAAATCGGTTTTTGTTGTCCTTTTACTCTAAAAGAAAACTTATTTTCAAAATCTTTGAGTTGTAGTGCCATTATATTATTCGATAATCACGTTTAAACTTTTTTCTACTAATTGTAACGATTGCGCCCTTTTGATAAGTGAATGTAAAGGCGGTACCAAAATACACTTCAACATCGTTTTCGAATTGTTTGTTAAAACCATATCGAACGTTTACATAATGTTTACGCCTGTAATAACTACGTGCCTGTACGGTCATTTTAACCGTGTCTACAAGGTAGTAGAAGTGAGGGTAATCAATTGTGTAGCCATTAGGTACAAACTCTTTTTCTTGAGCTTTACAATCATGCATTAACAAGAAGCTAAGGAATACTATTATTGATATTTTAGCTAAGAAGTAAATGCTTTCAATTATTTTTTTAAATAAAATTTTCATTATAAATTATAGTCTAATTTTTTTGTGGTACCATCTGCCTCTTTTGCGCATTTATGGCATAGATGATAGTAATCGCCTTTAGATATTTCAATTTTAAATGTAGTTGTAGCTAATGCTACTTTAGCATTTCTTTTACAACCTGTTCGATATAGATTATCACAATCAGAAACTATATCTTTTCTGAGGTCACAGCAATATTCAAATGTTCCGATTGATGTTTCTGGAATTTCTTTTAAATTAAAAGCATACCAAGCAAATCTTAACCGATCAATAAATGAAACATTGTATTTTGTTTTTATTAAATAACGGAATGACATACCTACTTTTTTAATGGTGCGAAATAGAATTGCTCAGATGCAATGAGTTGATTGATTTGTTCGACTTCAATAAATATATCCGAATTGTATAGAGTCCATTTACCATCATTAATTTTCAATTTGATAACATGTTCGGTATCTCTATTTATACTGTCTACAGGAACTAATTCGAACTCTGGTGTATGTTTATGCGGATTATATACCCATGCATGCGCTGCGTTCTCTACATTATTAAGAGCTTGCGCTTCTTCTAATGAAATACAAACTTCTTCGAGCTGTATAATGCGTGTTACTGCGTTGATTGTTTCCATATTGTTTATGCTTCTACTTTGTTTTTACCTGTTGCGCCTCCTTTGGCTTTTTTTAATGATGATATTTCATTTTGTAATTCTGTTTTATTTTCTTCAAGTCTCTTTTGTTCTTGATACTGTTGCTTAATTCTATTTTCACTTCGTGTTAAATCCTGTTGCAATACTGTTTTATTCTGTTCCAACGCTGTTACTTCCTGTTTACGTTTTGTTATATCTTGTTCGAGGCTGTTCAATACCCATTCATCACGTTCAATGTGTTCTCTGATTAAATCACTCTGCTTAACCAAATCGAAATAGGTTGTTTTATTATCAATCATTTTACCAAGCATTTCAGAGAAGTACCATATACTTCCCGATATCATGAAGCTGGTAACAATAGATGCAATGAAGTTTGTATACACTTCAGATAAGAGTAACGTATTAGTGTAATCAGCAGTAAGCAGCTCATCCCATCTGTGGTAATACAGTAAGTGAAAAACAAATGATGCAACGGCGTAAATTTTTGCGCCACGTTGCTGACCGATTGTAGCCAGGATAAGAATTACAAATTCAATTACTATCGCAAACGATAATGCAATCCAACGTACCTGAGAATCGTCTATGTATGGCAGACGATGTATTTTTGTTAATACCTCCGTTGTATTAGGAGTAGAGAATGCCAATACCATTACAAGGGAAATAAACATCCCTGCAGTTGAGCGGAGAAAGTTCTCAATACGCTCCATTAATGTTTTTTCTAATTCCATAATCTTTATTTTGTTCAATTTTTAAACTATCTGATCAATACTTGGTTTTTCTTCATAAACATGGCTAAGCGCTTACATAAACCATCGTAATCCTCTGTTTCGGCAACCCATTCTTTCCATTTTCCGATTTTGTATACCTTTCCATTTTCATCCAGAATGGTTACTTCGTTTGAAGAAGCAACTTCAGACATAGTTACAGGAGGTATTTTTGGGGTTTTTAGCATCGTTTTTTTTTTTGAAATGGGAATATTTTGACCGAAAGTGCTCACCTACAAACCTACATTACCTACATTTTTGAGTGCCTTACCTACAACACCTATTTACACCTACACTTGTATACACCTGTCTACACATATATTATTATTTTATTTATTGATTTATAGTTACTTGTCTTTTTGTAGGTGTTGTAGGTGTTGTAGGTGTATCTTTTATTGTCTACACACTATTATTAAATATTTTTATTTGTCCTCTTACTGTTGCTGGATCGTAATTCGTCCATAGGCATTCCTGTATGCGCTTGTGTCCAATACCTCTATTGGTGGGTTTTGCTTTGTGCTGATACCAGTCAGAGTACAATTCTTGCATTATTGGACCGTCATAACCTGATATCGCTACATAACCTTTTCTAGAATGCACTATTGATGAAAGCTCGTAATGATCATCGATTGACATTTCGAATTTGTAATCTTTGTTACCACTTCTTTTTTCTGGTAAATAAGGCGGGTCCAGATAGGTAAGCATATCTACTTCATCATACCTTTCAAGTAAATTTCTCCAGTCTGTATTTTCAATTTGTAGACAGCGTAAACGATCTACAATTTCTGCTAAACGGTCAACCTGGTTTAACCATTTATTTACTGTCTCTGGAAGTCTGGATCTCGAAATACTTTTTGTATAACCCCATCCTTTAGAATCGTGTTGTGCACCCATACCGTAAATAGATTGCATACAACGGATATAGAACTTACGTGCATTCTCAACTTGGTCAATTGGATTACGCTTGCATGCAGATTTGTATTCTTGTCTTGAATATGGAGTGAGCTGCAGGCGTCTAATAATTTCCTCCGGATGATCACGCAGCGCAGAAAAGAAATTTGTTACATCTGAATTGATATCGTTGATCGTTTCAATCTTTGACGGCTTTCTGTTCATAGCCACAACAAAAGAGCCTCCGAAGCCTTCTACATAATGATTCACTTCTATATCAAGCAATGGCAGCAACCAATCTAAGTGATTGTACTTTCCGCCCAGGTAATTGAAGGCAATGAGTTTTTTAGTTTTGTCTGACATTGTTTTGTGGTTTAAATTTTTAAAATGGTAAGTCTCCTTGTTCTGGTTCCATTGTGGAAGCTGCTGTATTATCTAATTCAAATACTGTCACGAATAGCATGCGTGATTCGCCTTTACTGCTTCCTGTATTGTATTCTTTTACTCTTAATTCTCCAGTAACATTCACGCTCATTCCATTTTTAATACTTGTAGCCTTATCAATTTCTGTCCACTTACATTTTGTATACAGTGTTTTTTCTACAGGTAAAATGCTACCTTCAACATTATAGGTTTCCTTTGTAATCAGCGTGAATTCAACCATTGGTAAGCCTTTCACTTCTACAAGTTTTGCATCGCCTCCAACAACACCGTGTAGCGTTATGGGAAGCACTTCTTCTGGTAGATCATTACCGAATCGTTCTAGGTTAATACCTAAGCGATCCAAGTCAAACATGAATGAAGTAGTAGGAGAGCTTTTGCCAGTTTTCTTACTGGAGAAACGTTGAAGTTTATTAGGGCCAATAAATGCTGGATCAGCCTGCATGTACATTTGCAGTGTTTGTTCATTTAAACCAACATTACCGCTTTGTCTTCTGATCTGTTCAGAATAGAGCTTGTGAATGTTCCCTAAGCGTATGAATAAAACCTTAGTCGGTGTTTCAAAGGTTTTGATGCGTTCGGTACCGCCTTCAATTACAACTTTAACAGAAGGAAGTACTTCAATTTTGAAATCCCATTTTTCTTCAATCAATTCCTGGTCTAAAAGGAACTCAACCATTTTCCAGAATCCAGAAAGCGCATTAGAGCTTTCAATCATTCGGCTCAGTTTAATGATATTGTCTACAGTGTAATTGAAGAATGATTCGTATGTAAATGGAAAATCGAACTTATCTTTAAAGATGTGCAGCACCGCTACCAAGACAGTATAATTTTGTACAATACGCTCTTTATAATTTTCACCTTTTTCTTTAACACCTGCTTTAATAAGTTTCATCTGTTCGGCATAGGTGTCGTTGAATTTATCTTCAAATAATTTTCTGTATTGAAGTAATTCTGGTAGCATGCCTGTAAGCCCATATTCTTCGTATTGTTTTAAAAGGTTGTAGTCATCTTTACTACCTCGTTCGTTGGTTTGAGAGAATGGAGCAGGGATAGATCTCGACAATACCGAAGCATCATCTTTTATGGACAAATATTGTCCAAGCAATAAGATTGCAGACTGAATTTTTTGCGTGATGGTTTTATTCTTGGTACCGCCTTTACCTTTCTCACGGCCTTCGCCATCGAACGCTGCTTTTAAAGCTCTGAACCAGGCATCCTTTACAGCGTTTTCATCAAACTCGTTAAAGGTTATAACGCAGTTAAAATATCTACCTAAGCGCTCGAAGAATGCGAAGTCTGTACCTTGGTTTAAGTTGAATGCTTTCATTCCTTTGAAAAAAACCGCAGAAATACTGTCTGCCCAAACCGTTTTGCCGGATTGTACCTGTCCGTAACCATACAAGAACGGGCAGGAGTTATTGAGCTTGTATACAATGTCTCTGAATGCGCCTACAAAGACGTATAAGATGCCTAAGTGCCCGTTGTCTCCGTATACCTTGCTCATTAATGAACACCATTCATTGAAGCGGATAGGAGGCTCTACCCAAGTATGCAGCACATCGTTTTCATATTCGTTATCAGATTCACGAGTGTTTACATTTATGGAGCTGGCAGATGGAGAGTAGAAGTTTATTCCTTTGTATGCACCAATTCCATAATTATTAAAAGGCTCTAACTGTAGGCTCATGGAATTGAAAATGCGGTTATTGTAACTCCAAAAACCTTCGTTTTGCCATCCAAGATTTTTCAATTCCCAGCATTTTGGAAATGAATTCGCATACTTATTTTTGATGCGCTGCAGCTGATTTTTGTCTAATCCAAAAAGTAAATAAGGACCTTCTTGAAATACGGTTGCATCAAACTTTTCGAGCGATTGAAAAGCAACGTTTGGAAATTCTATTGCTATACGTCCGTCTGGCAGACCGTTATCAAGCTCTACGATACGTCTGTTTTCATTCACATCTTTAGAATATATGTGCATGATAGGCTTAAGAAGGAAATTCGTTTTACGCTCGCCTCTTTTGTCCTTTACAAAGTAGAAACCGATGTGTTTAGGTGTGTCATCTGTATAAAATCCATCCTGTAGAAAAGTATCTCTGTCTACATGTTTTGGCAGTACAAAATCATCATCATAAACAGCACGTGACTTTTCTTCACGTTTACGCTCTAATTCCTGAATGGCTTTTATTTCTGTTGTAAATTGCTTGGCAGCTATCTTATATTCTTTTGCCAAAACATCAATAAATGATGTTCTTAAAAATTCTCCTTCAATAAGGCATAGCACAGAGCATACGCTAGAGAATGCCTCTGCTTTTTCGTGATATCCGCTATCTTCTACAGCATCTAACAATGTTCTGCATTTGAATAAAATACCTTCTTCAAGGTTTTTTTCTAAATCAACTAAAATAGGGCAAACTTTATTTTTTTCGTCTACATCATTCGGTTCTGCATCATTTATATAAAAAGGGTCGGGTATTTTTGTAAGCGTTTCGTCTTGGTTAAATATTGACTTTGTATACAATGGCCACTCTGGAATATAGTCTGTATACATCCGTGCAAAAGAATCTGGATCAAGACCTTCTTCAACATCTGTATTGTTTATAAATACCTGAACTTTGAAACCTAATTTTGTAAGTATATCAATCGCAGACATTGTTGCCTTGCTGCCTGCTTTGTCTTGATCGTAAAAAATAACTACATGATTGGTATATTTTTTAAGCAGCTTAGCATGTGTTTCTGTTAATGCTGTACCGCACGTAGCAACAGTATTGGTTGCACCTTTATCGTGCATAGATATAACATCATAGTACCCTTCTGTAAGAATTGCATAGCCAATCTTACGAATGGATTTGGCCGCCTGATACAAGCCATACAATACATTTTCTTTTTTATAGAATTTGCTATCTGTAGAATTAATGTATTTTGGATTATCCTTGTCTGAATCAATTTCTTTTTTTGTAACAGGTTTTATTTTTCTTCCGCCAAAGGCAATAAATCTACCACGTTGATCTTGTATAGGAAACATGATTCGGTTTCGAAATAAATCAAACGTGCTACCGTTTTTTGTTTGAATAATCCCAAGTTTTGTAGCTGCTGGATATAGATTACCGCTAATTAATTTTGATGTGAGAAATTTCCATCCTGCATCACCGTCTCCGCCAGGTGCGAAGCCTATTTTAAAATCAAGAATTGTATCGAAAGAAAGCTCTCTATTTTTTAACAGCTCAACTGGTACGGAATCATTGATACGCATTTTTAGGAGTTCGTCTTGATAGCTTTTTACGGCAGTTTCCAGAATGGTTTCCATTTGTTTAGACTCCTGTACCTCCGCTTCGTTTACTTCCTTAGCTTCGTATTCAGGCTCTATGCGATATTTTTTTGCTAGGTATTCAATAGCATCAATAAATTCTAATCCTTCGTGCTTGCGAATAAATTCAACGGAATCACCACCAACACCACAGCCGAAACATTTGAAATTTTTACCAGGTGTAACGGTAAATGATGGTGTTTTCTCTGAATGAAAAGGACAGCATCCAGTATAGTATTTACCCTTTTGCTTCAGGTCAACAAAGTCTCCAACAACCTCTACAATGTCAGCTGCATCTAATATCCTACGTATTGAATCTTCTTTAATAAATGGCATGTAATTGTATTTAATAAAACGGGAAAACAAATTGATATAAATTGTTTTATACTAATTAATATCAAGGGTTAATAGGATGCTTTTCCAAGCAATAGCAGCAAGCAATAGATATATAACAATGCGCTCAATGGTATTCCAAGTCTTATTCTTTTTGCGCTTAGCAATTATTTCTTCGGGTTCGTTTTGATATTCGAACATCACAATGATTGGTAATCCTGTACGTTCTGCTTTTTTCTCTGCAAAACGTAAGCCTTCGGTAATGAATCCGTTTAATGAAGTGAAGCTGCCAAGAAGTGTGCTTGATACGAAGTTGTTAAAATCAAACGCTCTTGAAATTATTTGTTCGTTTTTATAAACTTCAATCGCTGCTTCGTCTCTATTGAAATAAACATGATATTGAAATTCTCCTTGTTCCATAGTTGTAGGCGTTATGTGATTGTAAACCATGATTAATACTTTAAATTTTTATTTTGATAATTCCTTTAGATATTTTGCGCTTAGAACAACTTTTTCTATAGAGCTTCCATTTTCATCTGGGTAGCTTTTACCATTTATGTACACATCTATTCTAATCCACTTTCCATGAAGTGCATCAGGATTATATTGTTCAATCATTTCTCCAAAAAAAATAATTGGGTAATTGTCATTTATGGTTTTACCTTTTGCAAACTTTGGTCTTCTGAGCAAAATCTCTTGTATAGGGCCTCTTGCAGTTTGCTTTTTTTCGCGAACCTCAATTACTTTCCCAACTATCTGTATTTCCATGTGTAATGCCATATTATCTGTTGGTGAAATGTTGGAATAACAAATAGATGGTAACCGCATATAAAGCATACCAAGAAAGGAGTGCGAGAAATTTGTATTTGCTTTGGTATACATAAGTTTGACAAGCATCATTACATTCTTCAATTAATGCATCTGTAATAATTGTTTTGTCATTCATGTAGTTGAGCGTAAAAACAAGCCTTAAAATCAAATGATGTAGCGTTGTTTTTTCAAGGAGCTTAAACCAGAAATTACGCTGACAAGCTCTGCATGTAAAAAAATATAAGGTTGACTCTGTTTTTGAGGATACATACACATCGGATACAGTGCTTGCTGTAGGCAATGCGGTCAATATTTGATTGTTTTCAATGATAAAAAACACATGAATAATTGTTCGTTTTTTTTGAGCAGCTTTAACAGCTTCAGCAAGTCCTGTCCTGATACTTGTTCCTTTTTCTTCTGACCAATATTTCCCAATTAATTTCGTGGTTGGAGCATTGTACCATTCTTGTTCTTCTTCAAGAATAATTGGCATTGTCTCTGATTTGAATACTTTCAGACAATCTGTCTTTGAGTCTTCAAATACTTGGAATTCGAATTCGTTATTCATAATATTATTTATGTGAAATTGAATACTCTAATTTTTCCCCACAGATCACTTTATTTAAAGTGAAATATGGCTCTGCTTCGTTTTCATCTGGATAGCCTTTAATTGTATTCACTCTGAAGTCTGAAAAATCATTATCCAACCTTTCATTTACTGAATGCTCAATTAAAAGATTGTCCATATCCACAGGGACTATTGCTTCATAAATTGCTACAACAGTTATCTTTTTATACTCCATGATTAATACTGATAGGTTTTTGAATTACTTTGAATTTTACCACCCATACCCACGGGTTGTGCTGCAGTGATTCGCTGCCGTTAATCTTGATCCATAAAGAAAAGAATGACTCCGTAGCCATGTATAATCCTCTGTTTTGATCTATTGACATGTAATCCTTAAATGAATGATGCTCGTGTCTAGTAGATTCTACAAAGCCCATTGCCTCTATACCTTCATTGATTGCAGAATCTTCGCTGATTGCAAAAACACGTTCAGCATGTACGCTGGTAATTTGAAGCCAAAGGCGTGATGCTATCTTAGGCATGTGAATGGAAGGGATTGCGCCACGCTTTAAAGCAGTAGTAAAAATTGGCGCATCGTTAGACCACACTTCAATACCTGGAGTTGCTTTGTATTCCCAGACCTTATTTAATATTGAAAGATTCTTTTTCTCTAGTGTTAGTCTTTCTCTTACATAGAGAATTGTACCAACACCACCATAAGGGCACTTTACACGGTGTGTGCTTCCGTGTATTTCTTGAAATGTAACTGTGTAGTTATCTTTCAGATCAGAAAACTCTTTTACTTTCCAGAATTGGGGTTCTTTGTTTATTTCATCAAGACCGTTCATTCTTCTGGTCTCTGTTTTCCAACGGTTGATTAATGCAATCACCATATCTTCGCTGAATGGTATACCTAATACCTTCGTGCTGTTTTTAGTTAGCGTTATCAAAGCCCAATTCGTTTAAAATATTGTCAGGAACTAATTCTAAAAGTCTGTTTTCAGCTACAGCTATTTTGATCTGTATCATTGCTGAGTGGTCTGTTATCATGCGATTGCTTCTAATCATTGCAGCTGCATGTAGCTCTTTCCAGTATTGTAAAGACTGCATCATATCCTTTATGATCTGGACTTCTACTTCTGGATTATTATTATTATTATTATTCATGGTGGTATGAATTTTAAATGAAAAATTATTTTTTAGTTAATCCTGTTCGTTTTGCAATCGCATCTTTTTTATTAGATTTTTTTGAAGTGTGTTTTTTGCGAATTAATTGATTTTGATTAACTATTTTTATTTGTGTTGGATCATCAAATTCTTCTTTTTGTTCCGTGTAGTTGAGCGCACAGATGATTACCCACTTGTTATATGTTCTATTGTGTGGGTTCATGACTTGAGCGATGTATTCAACTGGATAGTCAAATTTTTTGACACAGGTTTTACCTGTTACTGTGTCCTCTATTTCAATTCCGCTCAAAAGCTTTTCTCTAATCTTACTTCTCATTTTGCTTTGTAAGAATGGATTTCTTCTTGCAGCTTCTAAGTTCTCTTTGCAGAATTGAGTTGCTTTACCAGATCGATCTGAATAGTGTGCAACCGTTTCTACTATTTCATTTTTGGTCTCTGACATGTGACAATAAATTACATTTGCATTAAATATGTAACAAGTATACTACAATGTGTAACAATTATGCAAATATAGCTGGCATGGTTTTTTAGTGATGTATTCTGATGTATTTGTACTATTTTAGTAACAAATATGTAACAGATGTGTAACAAATGTTATTTTATGTAACATTATTGAATAATTCCAAGATTTTAAAAGTTATCCACAATGCTAAAATTCGATAGAAAAGTTTTTAAGGAGACACTATCTGTACTTAGAGAAAGGAAAGGGATGACTCAGGCTCAACTTGCCGAAATGGTCGGTATGGGAAGAAATGCCATAACTACGTATGAGATTGGAAGGTCTGTGCCGCCATTAGACACTTTAATAGACATCTGCAATATATTAGAGTGTGATTTGAACACAATGATCTATGGATTACAGCATTCAGGCCATACCCAAAGTGAAAAGGAAATGAGACTTAAGCATACTAATGATATGCTTGAAATATGTATGAAGGAAAAGGTTTTATTAAAAGAATTTATGAATAGTCTCGATCGAAAAAACGAAGAACTAAATAAAGAGCTGGATAAAACGAAGTTGGAATTAGCTGCCTGCAAATCAAAAAACAAGAATAATAAATAACTATAAATTGGCAGTAACGATTGGCCTAAAATAAAAAAGTGTACTAAAAAAGAGTAACAAAACGGCTCAGAATTAAAATTAAGCGGTATAGTAGTGTTAGTAACAGGTTCGAACCCCATCATTTACCCTACACAAAACCGCCTAATTACCAAATTTAGGCGGTTTTTTTATATTCACTCCTTTTTGTGGCAGTAACTTACTGCCACAGCAACACTAGATTTGGGCGCTTTATTATTGTCATTTTGTTCAACAACAAAGCAAAACCACCATGCCCAAATCAAAAAAAAATCTCAATTATATTGCTCCTCGTTTACAGGATTACAAAGGCGATGTTACTCGTAAATGGGTAATAACATTTTATGTCGCAAATGAAAAAGGAGAGCTCATTCGTAAAAGGGTTTCATCATTCAATAATTCATTTTTAAAATCCGAACGTTACAAAGAAGCAGCTGAAGTAATGAAATCCATTAATAGTTTATTAAAGGATGGCTATACAGCTGCTGCAAAGTCTGATGTTGACGATAATAAAGGTTTATTAAACTTGCAGACGACAACACTTGTAGCTGCTTTAGAGTGGGCCAAACAATGGAAATTCAAAACAAAACGCTTATCAAAAAGTAGTATAGCTATTTATACAAGTCACGTTAACACCTTTGTTGAATGGATAATCGAACACCGTGAGACAGAAATAAAGTTAAAGAATGTAAAGAAAAAATTAATGTATGATTTTTTAGATTACTTGATTACCGAAAAAAAACTATCCGATAAAACACATAATAACTACCTAATCAATTTATCTGCATTGTTTAGCATGATTTCTAAACGCCATGAAAACTATGTAAATCCAATGCTGGGGATGGAAAAAAAATCTTATGTGTTACCAAGAGTTAATAAGGCTTTTACCGCAAAGCAGCTTGAAATTATCCGTGGAGAAATGATTAGACAAGGGGAGGCTCAGCTATATTTATTTTGCCACTTCATATTTTATTGCTTTATCAGACCAGGAGAATTATTTCGAATGAAAGTCAAACATGTGCATCCTGAAATGGTAGAGTTGCCTGGAATGTTAAATACAAAAATTAAGTATACAAATTTTAGAGAAATACCTGATGCATTGAATGAATTGATTACAAATCATGGAGTGAGGAAAAGGCATCCAGAAGACTATGTTTTTTACAATGCTTTCTCTTTAGGTAAAAAGCCAGTTGGTGTAAATTTTTTTCAAAAAAAGCTATCTCCAATATTAAATAAATTGGGGCTTGATACTACAGTATACGGAGTATACAGCTTTAAGCATTCAGGTAATGTTCGGATGTTTGAAATGTACCGGGATGCACGAAAAAATATGATACAGAACGGGCATACTAACCTAGAAACTACACTTATCTATTTACGGGATCTCGGAGTAAATATCAATCAGGATTTGAAGGATTTTAGATAAAAGTTGGTAATCAGTAGTAAAATAGTCAACCTACAAACCTACGTTGCCTACATTTTAAACAAAATTTGCAACACCATTTGTAATTATGTAATGCGATTTACACTCAAATCTTTGAAGTATGGACGGTGAAATGGTTAGTTTATCGTTGTCGTTATTTAGCATCCATTCACCTTGTTTTATTGGTAAAAATACAGGATGGCCACAACCGCACAGGCACAAATGATTAGACCCTTTTAAATCCTCTGAATAATAAATTTTACCAAACTCCATTTTGGAAGGGATATACTGATCTGTATCAAGAGATACTAATTCTACAGAGACCTTTTTTAATGTTTTCATTTTTTTAATTCGGTTGCTTCTCGTATTTTTTTGTTTATCTCTCCAAAATGTCCTGCAATGATTTTTTGTCCAGATGCAATAGCATCTGCAATCGTTGCGGGTTTCTCGTCCTTACCTATGTGTTGTCCCTTATAGTTAACAGATACTTTGTACTGCTCGTTGTCTTTGGTCAAATCAATATTGATAGATATAAGTGACATAATTTATCTGGTTAGAAGGTAAGTTGTAGCTGCAGCACCTGCTATAAATCCGATTCCAAATTTTAAAAGCGTATGGTTTTTCTTTTGAAGTGGAACGTCAACATATGAGGCCATATCGTTTACAGTTGTATACGGATTGAGTGTTGTAATTTTGGCTTTATAGATTGGCTTTCCCATGTTGAGAAAGCCTGTTTTTTTGTAATCAAATTCAACGTCAAAGCTGTTTCTGATGCTTAGGTCCAGAATAGATTTATTCGGCTTAGAATGGACCTTTAAATCAATCCATTTGTTATTCATCGTAATAAGCCTCGCTGAGCTATCCACAGCACCACGTATTGTATCATAAGTGGTAATAAGATTGGTTGAGTCTCTGACCTTTGTTTCGCTGTCAAATGATATGGCTGAATGCGTTTTATTGTTCACATTGTCCAACAATCTTTTTTCAAGCTCTGTTTTTTGTCCCTGAAGTAAAAAATGCGACTTTTTTAATTCATGATAGCTTGCCTGAATAGATGCTTTTTCTGTAACAAAATTGCCCGCCTGGTTACGGTATCGGTTGATAGAATCGGATTGCTGGTAGATTATCGTACTTAGCTTATTTTTATTGTCACTACAGGTATACAGTAACAGCATAATAATTATTACAAACCCAAGTCTTTCAATATTTCTTTTCAACCAAATCATGCTATTTTGTCCTCG
Organism: Chlorellidium tetrabotrys; assembly: GCA_032273165.1. NCBI lineage: Eukaryota > Xanthophyceae > Mischococcales > Botryochloridaceae > Chlorellidium > Chlorellidium tetrabotrys. The sequence continues at coordinate 14,221 of JAUKPS010048792.1, read as the reverse complement.
TTTTTAGTATCTGTGAGATCTATTTTTTTTGTGAATACACAAAAAATTGTAATTGCAATTGCAAATGACAAAATATTACCTAAGTAATGAATCATGAATTCAGGTAGATATTCTTTGTATTGCATGGCCGTAATCGTTGCTGCGGTAACAGCTGTTGACATTGCGCCTAAACGTTTGAAGAATAGTGGCATTTCTGATTTTACACGCTTATACAAGCGAATTGTAAGGTTTTTCATTTTTGTCTTTGTTTAAGTTCTTCAAACTTTTTATCCATGTAGTTTGTGAGCTGCATGTTCCGGATTGTCCTTTTATCGGGATCGTTATAGTCATCAATTGTACTTTGCAAACTCTCAAATGCACTTGTGTTTTCTGCAAGTACTGTAAGCAAACGAGTAGAAAACTTTTCCATCTTGCTATACATGTATTTGATAACAAAGCCAAGAATTACAATTATTACAAGCATGAATGCTACTAGAAATCCATAAACGGTATTTGGATTAATTGTCCACGCTGCGGTACCTATTTCAATTGCATCTTTCATTACGCTACCATTTTTTGAGTTGCCCAATTGTATTTAGTTCCAACCTTGTTGCCACGGTTTTTAACCATCAATGCGTAGTTGTTGATTTTTGAGTCATCAACGTTTACCACTTTGATTTTAATGTTCGCATCATAATCAGATGCATTTCCGCCTCTGGTTGTTCCTTCTGCATTTTGTTGGAATACAACTACAAAAATGGTATTTGGAAACTCGTTTCGTAGATTGTCAAAAGCAGTGTTTGGCAATTTTAATTTTTGCCAGGAATCAATAAAAACAACATCAAACTTATTGGCATATTCCCTAATTGTGTCAATGCCTCTGGGAGCTTCTGCAGCTATTAATAGTTTGTTTATATTCTTTTTGCTGATCCATTGCGCAACGGCATTTTGTGTGTCTTTAGACTGCATGCCGCCTTGTTCCAGGTCAAACATGCCTACCTCTTTGCCTATATTCATAAAGGCTTCTGCAAGTTGGAACTCAACTTGTGTTTTACCTGCATGTGTGTCTCCTGTTAAAGCTATTGCCAGCTTATACTGCTGAAGATCGCCCATAAACTCCCCAATTTCTCCTCCTAATCGAAAGGTGTCTTCTGATTTTTTAGAAACAGAAGTATCTGATGCTTTCACAAAAAGAGAATTACTAAAGCCAATTTTTGAAGTGTTTGAAGGGTTGTCTTTAGTGGTATTCATGACCTGTGATTTATTTGATGGAGTATTCCATTCCACAACCCCTAGCTCTTCGTTGTGATTGCAATGATTGCATCCACAAGCGTTCAAAATACCTTCAAGACCAGACAGTTCCTGTTTGCTTATGTTGATTTTATTACTTGAAAGTAATTTTTGTAGTCTAGCAACATCTTTTTTATATGGATCGTCTTTGGCCAGCTTTGTTTTTTCGAATGCAAATAATAACCTATTGATCTTAACTGCATCTGAACTGCCTTGTAAGCCTATGAAACGCTTGATAAGGCTTAATGACTTATAGATGCTGGTATTCCCAACGATGTCGTTATATTTTTTAAGCGTAGACGGTTTAAATTCTATTCGGATAGAATCTCCATTTGCCAAACCGTTGTATTGAACGGTAGCAGCTGTTTGAATCTCTCGAAGAATCTCAGCATATTTAGATGTTGCACGGATTGCCTTATCTGCTATTGCCTTCTGCATTGCTTTAATGAATGCTAGTAAAGCGTTTTTAGTCTTTGTTTTTTTATGAAAAGACATCCATTTTTTTATAATCGAAACATCTGGCGTAACCTCGCTTCGGGATGGAAGTGGAGGTTCTTTCATAAATGCTTTCTTTTTTTCTGGAGCAGATGTTTTAACCTTTGATGGCTGTTTTTTTGCAGAAGGGAACTCCTTTGGGTAAGCATTATGTAAAGCAACCTTTAGCGGAACAGGAGTCCAATGAAAATCAAGCTCAATTTTTCGGTTATCTATCAGTTCCTCAATGTAGATGCTACCTTCTTCGCTCATTTCGGTATCTGAATTTAAAATCACATAACCATACATTAATTCGTCAGATGTAGCGTCTAGTGATGTTATAAACCAATCAGATCCAGCATAAAAATAGTGCGCAAATACCATTCTTTCTGATGTTTGTTGCATTGGTATTTTGCTTAACATCTTTTCTATACTAGGTATGGTTGATTGCAGCTCCTTACTCTTATTAATCAATCCTTGCTGATGTATAGGCATTAACCTTTTTACAATTTCTGGCATTACAAAAGATTTTTGTGATGCTCCGTGCGAAGGTTTTACAACTAATATTTTTTTTTCATCCGCAATTTTTGAAACCTCTTGGATATGCAAATCAATTAATGATTTAATATCTGGGTCCAGATTATACAAGTCTGCATTTTCAAGCACGTATTCGTGCCCTTCTTTTAAGCGTGCAGGAATACTCATTCCTTTTGTACTGCTTGCGTAATTTGATGGTGTAATTGTAATCATGTCGTTAATGATATTGGGTTTAACATTTGTATCATCGGATAATATATTATTCATTTTTTCATCCATTACGGATAGTTGACTTTTTACATATTCCGCTTGGCTAATGGTGTCATTCCATTTTCTAATTATTTTACATTTGCTTTCCCATGAACCACTAGAATCTATTTCATAAAACCATTTGCCCACGTAATGGGATTCTATATTTCCATTATTTACATAGGTGTTTCCTTCCTCTGTATATATCCGTGTTTTGTTACCTTTGATCCAAAGATTACCATTTATTTTTTCAGATAATTTTGCCAAATAAGGCTCTGTAACGGTGGGTATTTTTATCATAAAATTGAGTGTATGATAATGATCCAGAAAACAGTATTAATGATTGAACATAGCGTGTTGTGAACCTCTACAAATTCCAACACTTGATCTATGTAGTTTGAAAGAATATTTTCTACTCGGAATACGGTAGAATAAATACCAACAATGACAAATCCTGCAATGAACAGTAACATTATTGGTATAAATAGAATTTCTTTTAACATCATGCTGCTTGTAAGTAGTTGTATTTTAATTTTAATGCAATGGCTTTGGCTTTGGCAATTCGTAAGCGTAGATTTAAGTCAACATCATTTTTATCCGTTGCCTTTACAGGTTTAATTTCTTCCTCGTATTCCTGCTGTTTGATATTGAGTTGAGCAATTTGAGCAGGCTTAAGAGCAATACTCAATTTGAATTTTGAACCAAATAATTTTATGAGCTGATCGATGCTATTTAGTGCAACGGTTGCTTTCATTTTATCTGAAACTTTATCGAATCTCCCAGATGCTGTTAGAGCAATCAATTCTGAATTGGTATAGAATTGCCCTCCTTTTGCTTTTGATGCTGGTACAAGTAAATTATATCCATCCTGTGTGCGTATCAGGGCAACTTCACTACTTAATGCAACACTTTGTCCAATGGTAAGACCTTTTATTACTGCAGCAGCTTTCAAAATCGGAACCTCAACTGGTGCGCTCTCTTTTTTCTCAAAGCTTTCCGGTAAAAGAATTCCTTTTTTAATTCCTCCATCAATGGTTGTATAGCTTACCAGTTTGCCGCTGTAGTTGGCAAATGCTTGTAATATGTTGCCTGTAATGATGTATCTGATTGATCTGTCACCATTCGACTTTTTTGTGAACTCTGTCCAGGTATCAATGATGTTTTTTTGATCGCTGTCGCTGATGCGATATGAAGCAGCTGTAATCTGTGCAATTACATTTGAATTGCTTGCTGGTAAAGCAATGTACTTGTCGCTATTGGTAAGAGCAAAGCGCATTTTCATAGCGCTTGGAGCGTATGGATTGGCTCTATTCTTATCAATGATATAGCCCAAGAATACCGCTTTAACAAGGCTTATTCCGTTGTCTATTGCATTCACAGGATAGTTTACAACACGTCCAATATGGAAAAATCTGAAAATGTTAGAAACAACCGATTTTCTGTTTTCAAAATTTTGCTCAGTCTGTTTGGCCGCCTGTTCGGAAGTAAACGTGAGTGAGGCTTTGCGTTCAGATAAATACAATGCTTTGTCATCTGCTTTTTTGTAGCCTTTTTCTTTCTGAATATCTTTGATCAGTTGAGTGTACTTTGCTTTAGATTCATAAATTGCTTCAGATTTGCGTAGCTCAACAAAAGAATCGTATTCCGTTATTAACTGATTTTTCAATTGATCGGCTGTTGATCCCGAAAGGCTTTCCGCTAAAATATTATCCAATTCTTTTTTAGAAAATGGTTTTTTTAATACGTTTGCTTCAACCGTCTCTAAGATAGAATCACGACCAAATACACTGCCTCCGCCTTGGCCAACTTTTACAATTTCTTTTGTAATCGTTTTAGCTTCCAGGTTAAAATTTTCTACCTCTAAATCGTATTCACCTGTTTGTTTAAGGTATACAATCAAATCATTGTATCGTTCAGAAATTTCTTTGTAAAATTTATCTTGAAGTTTAGTTTCAAGTACTGCAACACGTCCAGATACTTTGTGTGCCGCATCTTCTATTTCAGCATCTTTTTCGGCGCTATCCAGTTTAAGCGGATCGCCAATAGTTTCGTTAATGCTGGCGTTTTCCTTAAGCCACTCAACAACAACCATGTCTCCATACTTATTCAAAAAGTCCTCAACATCAAGTATTTTTTTAGACTGTTTTTGATTTGAAGAAGTATTTGCATCCAACGATTTTAATTTTTGTTGAAGCATCATCATTAAGCGTTGTTCGGCAGGTATTGCGGAATTTACGTAATCGTAAATAGGTTTCATTATTTGACCTGTACGATTAACTCGTCCACGCTTTTGAACTTCTTTATTAATGTCAAGCTCTGGCTGCAGCACAATCATTACCCGTTGTTTCACTTTTTCGAATGGAACATTTTTAGTTACAATAGCGTGTGCTGAAGCTCCAGTACTGCCTGACTGGTTAATCAATAAACAATCTGCTTGATTGTTATTAAACATCCTAAATGCATCGTTTGTATTGACTTTTTTACGGTCTTCAATAATGGCCGTTGATCTGTCTTTACTAAACTTCAGTTTTTTTGCACGGCCAGTTACTTCTGCTACTGTAAATCCTGCCTTTTCAATCTTTTCAACAATAATGTCAATCGGGCTTATGGATACACCAGTTGATATATTTCTAATTTTTGCAGAAATAAATTCGTACATGTTACGGGCATCTGCTGAAAGTTCGTCAAGCTCAATAAATCCAAATGTTTTAGAGCCGTCTGGGTTGATTTGTGTAAAGCGCAATACACCTTTTAATCCACGCATTAAAACCTCTGAAAAGTCTGCATTTACTTTGTCTCCAACCTTTACTGGAAAACCATCATCGCCCTCCATTTGGTCAAGAAATGCGCCCATTGTTGAAGTGAATGCAATCACAGGCTTTTTGCCTTCTCTTAATCGCTTTATTGCTTGGTCTGCAACGGCTTCACACTTGATAGCAAATAGCATTTGATACACCACATTGAAAACTTTCGAAAATGCTGGAGGGTTTTTAATGCCAGCTTCAGAAGTACCTCCACGGGCTTTTAATTCCTTACCTTCATCTTTTAAAATCTCGTCACGGTCTTCAATTTCCTTGTCAACATGAGTCGTTTGGAATGTGATAATATCTCGTAAAATGCTTGTGATATTGTCCGCAATAGCACGGTGTTCCTGTTCTAAATCTTCCAGAATCAAATAGTTTACCTCAATCCCTTCAAACGAGCGCTCTCTGCGTATCATTTGCCCTTCTAGTACCAATTGCGAGGCAAGTATTTCCTGTAAAGCCGTGCCGCCTTTTGTGATTGCATCAACAAGTTCGTCCCTGGTCATTGCTGCTTCAGATATTGCCGTTTTTGCGGCATATATTGGCATGTTGTCAGGACGTTTCGCAAATGTTGCAGAAAGAAACACAGCACCTTTTGAAGCTGCTACTACGTTTTGTAAATATTCGCCAGTATTGGAGCTTCCTGAAGCGTTGTGGCTCTCATCCAATATAATTATGCTATTGGGTGCAATAGCTGACAAAAACATTGGCTTTAATGGCTTTTTATCTACAGAATTGAACTGCGTATAAGTAGACAGTATGTAATCGTACTTAGCTGGCAATTTTTGAGCTTTAAATACATTGTCCTGTTCAATCTTTGTCGGTGCTTTATAAATTACCTCTCCATCCTCGTCTTTTACATCTGTCTTGCCTTCTGAGGCATTAACTATGAATGGAGCAAGTGAAGCACTGCCAATAGCCTTTAAGTCTCTGTAAATGTCTGAAAATAGGTTTGGCTTTTCAGTGATAAAAATAGGTGTGATTTTTTGTAGGCACGCATAACGGATCATTGCTGCTGCTACACGTCCTTTACCAATACCTGTTTGGTCACCATCTATACAAGCCTGACCTCTGAATTCAATGTTGTAAATACACAATGCAACAGCATCTACTTGTTCGGCGGCCAATGCGCTGCACAATTCAGCATTGTTTTTGAATTTTAATCGATTACGAACAAATTCGTCAATATTGCCTACACGGTCTTTTACTCTTTTAAGCGCCTGTTTAGTCTCATAGTCCATAGAGTCTGGAACAATGGTATTTAGTACCGTACATGCATCCGATTCAGGAACATAAGGGCCTTGCAAACTTCCCTTTTTTGACTGCTTCACTTTTTTCATACTCTTGAGGAATAATATTGTGGACTGTAAAGTCCTGACAAGTTTGAATACGACAACATTACCCGATCATACAATTCTTGAAAGGTATTTACAGGCATATTCAATGATTTATTTAATAAGGGAGCAACCCCCTTGACTTCTTTTTTTCTTCCAGAAATTAGTATCAATCGCACATCAAAGCCTGTACCCTGTCTGGTATATAGCTTCTTGCTGTTAATGTTGATTATGTCTTCTACTATGTAGTGGCTGTATAGGTAGTTGAAAAATATGCGGTTTTTGCCAGCTAATACTCTGCCTTGCACATCATACGCCATGTGGGCGCCAATGATAATAGCAGCTCTACCAGTATCCTTTAGTGTATCTAATGCACGGATAGCCATGATATGATCCAGCGTTTTAATATTGTAGCCTTCAAAGTCTACTCCAACATCTGTCGTACCAAAGGGAGGATTTGACACGAGCGAATCCATACTGTGACGTAAATCCGTGAAAGCATTGGTTGCGTCTTGTCCACGAATTTCTTTATATGGGGTTGTCTCAAGATTGGTTCTACGAACTTCATCGATTTCATTTACAATAACATTTGATGGGTTGAATGCAATTGTTAATAATCCATTTCCGGCACTTGGTTCAAATACCTTTGGATTTTTAAACTCTCCTCTGGCATAAATGCCAGCAATAAATGATATAGGAGCAGGAGTGGAGTACTGCTGCAACATAATGCTTTGGCTGGTTCTGTGAGACAGGTTTGCCTGATGATTGTATAAATCTACAATCTTATTGTATCGAACTTCTAACGGTGCTGAACTAAGAGAAATTTTACGAGCTTCGTTGCAAATAGCTAGCTCTGTAAGCTCTTTAATGATATTTGGATCAACAATTCCCACACGGTTAGCAATCTTTGTTAAACTTACCTTGGATTGTTTTTTTTGTTCTGAAATTTCTTTCTGGATCTCAGCTACAAATTGTGCCTGGCTATCCATTGTATTGTCCTGGTATGAATATTTCAATTTCAAAGCCAGGGCTTTTGCCTTTGCAAGTCTCAAACGTGTGTTTGAATCAATAGAATTAAGTCCCGCTTTGATGGCGGGACTTAATTTCTTATGATATGTCGAAACCGTTGAAGGCATTCTGTTTTTTTTCTTGAATAATTAAATATTGCTTTTGTTCCTTATTCGAAACTGATTGGAAACATTTGGCTGCCTATATAGCTTGTAAGCGTCTGTAAATAGTAACGGATACTTATAATTTCGTTCAGCAATGTATATACCTGGTTCAATAGTGCCATCGTTTGGCATATTTGGCATATTAGGTTTAGGTATTTCAACATTTTCGGATAATACACAAAACCTGTATACATCAGTGCTTTCAAAGGATACATCAAACGTACAAGCCGTTAATGAATCAATTGAAACAACATCGTGATGTGCATATTCAACTTCCGTTTTCTTATTTAGGACGGTCTCGGAGTGACCTACCGTGCTCAACATTAACAATCCTGTTAATGCCAAACTCAGGCTGAGTAGAATTCTCATTTTATTTGATAGGTAAAGAGGTAATGATTATTTTTTAGAAGCTGCTTTCTTCGTTACTTTTTTCTTAGTAACCTTTTTAACTGCTTTCTTGGCAACCTTCTTCTTGGCAACCTTCTTAACCGCCTTTTTAGAGGCTTTCCGAACGGTTTTCTTTTTGGGAGCGCATTTTGAAACTTTGCGCCCTTTTTTGCCTCCCTTACGGTTCATTGTAGTTTCGTACAGGTTGCCGTTTTTTACGAAGTACATCTTGCCTGCGGCAGGAGATACAACGTTTTTCTTCACGAGCTTTGAAGCCATGTTATTTTTTAGCTAAAGATTTTTTAGCTGAAGCAGTTCTAACTCCAGGTGTTTTAGCTTTTGCAGATTTCTTGGCTGCAGCTGTTTTAGCTTTTGCAGATTTATTGGCTGCAGCTGGTTTAGCTTTTGCAGATTTCCCCGCATCAGCTGCAGTCTCATCCAAATCAAGCTCCATTGCGATAGTGTATGTTTTAATAACACCTTTTTCATCACAATATTTAAACGTTGTGGATGCTGTAGCTTCGTCAACTACAAGACCTTTTTTGATTATCCCTGATACTAAAAAATCTTTGTCAAAAGGCTCAATTTGATCTTCTCCATTAAGAATAACAACGGCTGCTCTGATTGAAGCTGGAGCTTCTATTGATGGCAATTCACCTTCAATAGAATACCATTTTGTAACACCTTTTTCGTCCGTGTAACGGAAGGTTGTACTGTTTGCTTCATCATCGTAATTCACGCTTTTTTGGATTACTCCTGAATGGGTGAATTCTTTTTGAAATGCTTCAATTGTTGTATCTAGGCTTAATGCGATTACTAACGCAGAGAATGTTTGTGTTTTTGTTTTCATGGTTTGTGATTTAAATATTTTGTTCCTTTTTCTTTAAAATTAATTCTTTGGTTTCATGAGATAATTTGAAGTGGTATTTACTTGAATCTATTCCCTTTAAGTCCATAATTGTTAAAAATATTGAACCCGCCTCTTCTTTTGCAATCTCAAGCTGATGAGTGAGCTGTTCAATACTTTTTTCTATAGAGTTTACTTTGTTAAGTGCTGTAGAAATTGTTCCATATACAATGTCTGATAATAGTAAATTATCCTCTGGCATTTCAGATTCTTTCATGTTATACTAATTTATTTGTTTCGTCAATAATAGTTCCACTAAGATTTGCACCGCCAAATTTTGCATGGATTAGAACAGCGTTTTTTAAGTTGGCATTTTTAAGATTAGAGTTGCTAAAATCTGCCCCAACTAAAATAATGCCCTCAAGATTAATCCCTTCAAGATCATAGTTAGAAAGATCAGCCCTGATAAGGTCTGCACAACTATTTTTAGCATTATTAAGTGTTTCTATTATTGTATTGTTTTTACTTGTGTGAGTAAATAACACTTGACCCCAAACGGATTTAATTACAATTGTTTTCATGGTGTTATATGTTAATAAATGGCTTTAACTGTTGAAATAATCCGTTACTTGCAAATTGCTGTTTATCAAAAGCTAAATGCGTTCCATCAAATCCAAGGCCGCCCCAATAAGCTGGATTTAAATTGTCATTTCCAGGCGCTTTAAGTTGTGTATATAAATCCACATAAAACTGCGTTGTTCCGTTTGCTAATAGAGCTTTTTGCGCATTCCAAGATATATACTGTGATAGTACAAGTGGGGGATTACCTGGAAACGAACCAAAATGAATAATTTTAATTCCTGCATTTAATAGCTGGGCACAATAAGCTAAATATTTGACCATGTATGCTGCCAATGTCTCTCCATTAAGCATGGAGTTTGTGCCATCATTTATCAAAACATATTCAGGGTTTGCGTCAATAATAATATCAATGTATGACTGATGATCGTCAATTGTCGCTTGAGAAAATGCAACAACGTCAATGACTTTATTTGTCATGCGTTGTAAATTATACATATAGCCATATTGTACTTCAGCACCAGCAATCCCTGACGCATCGTAGCAAAACATGTTAGAATCTCCAATAGCTATTATATCAGCTCCTCTGGCAATTCTAGAGTTTACCGATAGTTCATAAAAATCAACAGTCCCTCCAATAAAGCATAATTGGCTTTGCCACTGTTTATGTCGATCCACGGGAGTTCTAAGATTTATTACTGTATTCCCCTTTTCTCTGTAGTATCCAAACTCTAAATAATGTCCACCTACATTTTTATTAAATGTTTCTCTTACAAAAAGTAAATCTGTTGAGTCGTATGAGAAAGTACTCATTTGTATATCAGTTGAAGTAGAAGGCGTTATCCCGTATCCCCAAGTTACCTTTCCTTTCCTCGCATCGTTTGTTAGCTCAACTCTTAGCCAGTTGGAAGCGCCAGTACCTAATTCTTGTCGTCTAAGAATAAATCCAAGACCAGGAATAATTGGTTTGAAAACACAAAAATGTTCAAACTCGTCTGAAGCGTAAAATTGATTTATAGTTAAATTCTCACTATAATTTATTACTGAACCAGAGCCTCCAGCAACTCTCATGACACCATTTGTAAATGTAACTGTTGTTGCTGCCGTTACATTTAAAGTCGTTCCAGAAGGTTGTCCATTAATAAAATTTTTATTAATAACTTTTCCCTGCTTGGGCGATTTTGATTTATTTTTAAATCTTGGCATAATTATTTTTGTAATGAATGTATCTCATCAATAATGCATGCTTCAAAAGATCCTTGATAAAAGCGCTCTTTAGTCAAGGTATTTATTAATTGAAACCCTTCTTTATTTTCATTTGAAAATTCATCGGTTTTAGGGTTGAAATAAATATCAACATCTTTTGTGCCGTTAGAGAAGTCAGAATAATTGAATTTATTAAATGACTCATCAACCTGAAGTAATAATTTTAACCTGTTCATATTATGCTCGTAATAAATTCATTTTATTAGTACCTAAGAAAGTGATAAGTGCATTTAATACTTGAGAATGAGTCTTAACTAAGTTATCTATTGATTGTACTTCTGATTGTGAGTATGCCCCAGAAACTGTCTGTCCAGCGTAAGTTGCCGCAAAACCTTTTGTTGCTATTCCTGTTGGAAATAGCCATCCTGTTTCACCACCAATTATAATTGTTTGCGTACCTTGTCTAAATTTCCACCCGTCCATATTTCCAGAAGATGAGTAATACCAATCACCGTCTAATGGCGATGTTTTTTCAACTGCTGACTTAGTCCATCTCATAGGAGTCTGAGTTGTTGCAGTAACAGCATCTAAATGAATAAATGCCGTTGCAACATTGCTTATTCCAGACCGTGCAAAGAAAATTCCAGCACCAACTTGCCAAGCGTAATAAGACGAACTAACATTATCAGATACGTTGTAGTGTCTCATGTTTCCAAGCGCAACCAATGAGCTGTTGACGAATGATATACCAGAGTTTTGAGCAGCGTTTGATAAAATTTGAAATGTTTGTCTAGATAATGTAGAATCAGGTAAAAAACCAACTATGTTAGTTCCTGTTCCATTAGAACCTTTTAAAGAAACCACTCCAGACTGCTCTATACTAAATGCTTCAATACCTCCAACTCTTAATGAGTATGGCTTTCGCGTTACACCTGTTTTAAGATTTACATTTAAATTGGTGTCATAGATATATCCGTATAGTGTATCGTTGTCGTTTTGAGCATAAGAATTTGCTAAATATGAGTATGCTGTTGCTGTCCCAACAGTGCCAGTTTTTGTGGTTGGAGAAAGACTTGATGTTAAATAATCATCAATTACTTTAATCGCATCCCCATTGGTATTGTTATATAATTTAAAACCATTAATAGGAATATAGTCACCTGGAAACCACATGTCAGAAAGCGTATATCCAGAAGAAACGGCATTTCCAGAACGATCCCAAACCAGCAACTCATCAATGTTGCGTGATCCTTTGTATGTAATTATTTTATCTGCGGCAACTCCGCTATCAACCATTTTCCCATCAGCGTCAAAAGAAGGGATGTTGCCAGAAGCCATAGCTGTTTTGCGAACAACTGTTTCTTCTGTAACCTGAACGTTTGATTTTGCAGATGTGAACGTCATATTATTAGTCTACAATAGGGTTGTCAATTATTTGTTTTTTTGCAGCAATAGCAATATTAACGGCATTTACAAAAGGAGCACTGCCATAAATTGAGTTTAAATTGCCGTTACCACATTCGGCTACAGAAATTAATGCTGTTGTTAATTCATCATTTCCATTGTGAGAAAATTTTATTAACGCCTGCAAATTGTCAGTCGAAACAATGTGTGTTAATGTTTGTATTGTATACATAATTTATAAGTTAGACTCTTGCATTAATCCGTTTCCTGAACCAATTATATTTGTAATCACGCCTGCTCCTCCAACATTTTTCTCCGTATATGTATCAATTATTTTAAAAGAAACATTTGAAGCTGAATAGAAGCTCACACCAGTAGATGCCAGTGAAGAATTTTGTCTATTCTTTAGCGTACAATTTTTAAACTGCAAGTTTGGCATTAGTCCCGAAGCTGGCGGAACTAATTCTATCAATGCATACGCACCATTGGTTGTTAGTGTGGCTATAATAGCGCATTGGTTAAATTCTATACTTGAGCTGCCTGTTGTGTCGGTAATTATTACTGCACGGGTTTGATTGAGTCCAGTAAAATTACCGTATGCAGCACTTTGTAGTAAATTATTAAATCCAAATGTTACCACATCTGTAAGTCTAATTAAACCGCATAAATTAGAAGTGTTCACCAAGTAATTTACACGCTCAAAATAAGCTCTACTATTTGCTGCGGCGGTTATACACCAACCACCACGCTCTTGTATTCTACCAGAGATATTGAAATTAATACCTGTATTTACACATGCACCGATTCTAAGCAAATTGGCAGCATTGCTTGTGCTTTCTCTTTTGAGGTCATACAACTCAACAAATTTTACAGCTGCAGCAGAAATGTTAAATGCATAATTGCTTACACCATCTACAGCGCCAGTATATACAGCACCGTTGGCAATTAGCGTACCCCTTCCGTATATATTGCCAGCCGTACTATTGTCTGAGATATATAGACCATAAGTTCCATAATAGTCAACTGTGCATCCAGACTCAAACCATAAGTCATAATTAGAGTTTGGAGACTTAAGTCCATAATGTGCGTTAGAGTCGTCTAACATGTTGTACCCAGCAGAGCAGTAAATAGCACTGTTAGTTAGCACACCGATTGCCGTGATTGCAGCACCAATGGTTCTAAAAGGTCTAAGTACATTGCCTAACACTGCTGTAGCATCATCGCCGCCTATAGAGTTCTGGTAAGCTATATTACCAGGTACATAACCAATCAATTGAAATTGATTATAGATTACCCTAGCCGAACGCCCGTTTACAGAGTCTGTTAACCATGCAGGTCCGTAAGCCTGATCTAAAATAGAAGCACCACCGCCTCCACCTCCGCCAGTGCTAGAACGCCTCTGAGTTACCGAATATCTTTTAGTTGAGTTGAAATTCATGATTACCCGAAATATTGAATACGAACAGAGTGTGTTTCTCCAGCACGAATGCCAATCATTTTAAAGCGTTTAAGGTTTTTAATTCCTTTGACTTCATAGATACCTAAATCACCTAGCGGTAATCCATCGCCCAATGGAGAAGCTCCAGTAGCGGGTGCGGTTCCATCTTCTCTGATATAAATTACATTTGAGGCATCTACCGGATCAGTAACAGCAGGATCAGCCATAACAACAAGTAAGGCATAACGTGTATTTTTGGGTACTGTAAGCGCCACGGCAGCAGCACTTGTAACAGGTATTTTTTGATATCCTAAGCACGCATTAAAACCACCAAGCTCTTCAAGCTGTTGGCTTTCTAAATTTTGAAATGGTTTACTTGCGTTTTCTCCTGGCATAATTGTAATATTGTTTATCTACGTAATTTGTAATTTCAGTTCGGTATACAAATCCTGTCACAACAAGCGCAAGAAGGCTTACACCCACTATTGCACCCGCTATTTTTCGCTCTCTCGAAAAAAAAA